>VXAZ01010078.1:0-18141 GCA_013399875.1 Gymnorhina tibicen
CCTTCCCTTCCCTTCCCAAACCTTCCCTTCCCAAACCTTCCCACACCTTCCCTTCCCAACACTTTGTGGTTACCCAAAACCCCAGGACAAATTTAACCCCTGCCCACAGCTCAGTCCCACAAAGCCACTCACTGTTCTCAGTGGGGGAGAATCAAAAAGAAAAGGTAAAACCCCTGAACTTACACAAGAAAAATTTAATAATTGAAACAAAACTAATAGTAATGGGAAGGAGAGAGAAAGGAATAAAACCCAAAAGAAACCAGCAATGCCCAGTGGTCGCTCATGACCCACTGACCAGTGCCCCGCCCATCCCCCAGCAGCGATCGGAAGCTCCTGGCCAACCCCCTCCCAGTTTCTATACTGGGCAGGAGGTTCTGTGGTCCGGAATATCCCTCTGGCCAGTTGGGGTCAGCTCTCCTGGCCATGCTCCACCTCGCTGGCAGAGCATGGGACACTGAGAAGTCCTTGACTTGGAATGAGCATGACTGGGCTCCAACTCAAACATCAGAGTGCTACCAACACTGTTCTCACTCTAAGTCCTGAACACAGCCCTGGACACGCTTCTGGGAAGAAAATTAACTTTATTCCAGCCAAAACCAGGGCACTGGAGCATCCCAGGAAGAGATGGGGGCCTGGGAAAGTATGGTTGTAGTCCTTGGAGAGGGTTGTTTCAGTGAGTCCTGGAAGAAGATGGGGTCCTTGAGCCCTTCCAAGGAGAGGGACATCCTGTGGGATCCAAGGAGGCCATGGGGGTCCTGGTTACACAGCCTCCCCCACACCCCCTTTCCCTCTCTCTGCTTTACAGGGAGACCTTCTGCCAGCGGGCACCCACCTTCCTTGACTACCTGCACAGCATCCTGCAGAAGTACCCGGATGGGGGGCAGATCCTCAAGGTGAGGCCCCCAGGGAACCCAACCATCTGGGATCTCCTGCCCAGCAGGGCAGAACCCCATAGGCAGCGGGGCTGGTCCCTGTCCAGCCCCAGGATCTTGGTGCCCAGCTGGGAGAGAGGGTCGGTGCTCTTCTCAGGGCCTGGGGGGGCCCAGGTGACTGGGCACTGATCCCTAATTCCAGGAGCTGGTGCAGAATGCAGACGATGCTGGTGCTAACGAGGTCGTGTTTGTGTCCGACGAGCGGGAATTTGACATCACCGAAGGGGGACTGGAGGGCACCCAGGGTGAGAGGCACTGCGGGCACTGGGAGAGACTGGACGAAGCCCTGGGGTGGCACTGGCTGGTGCTGGGAGGGACTGGGGGGACTGGAACTGGTGAGGGTTTCTGGGATGTGCTGGGGGCACTGAGGGTACTGGGAGGACTCAGTGGTACTGAGAGGGGTTTTGTGGGACTGGAGCTTGTGGGAACACTGAGCGTGAATGACAATTCCCCCTCCGCGTCCCAATTCTCCCCTAACCCATGACGGTGATGACTGCCAGGCCCAGCTCTCCTGGCCTACAATGATGCCGTGATGTCGCCCCGGGACTGGACAGGGATTCAGCACCCAGGGGTGTCACACAAGCGGGAGGATCCCCACACTGTGGGGCGCTTCGGCTTGGGCTTCACCTCTGTCTACCACCTTACCGGTGAGTGGCACTGGGAGCCTCAGCTGGGACTGAACTGGGGACGTGGGTTTTACTGGAGGCACTGAACTACAGGTGCTGGGGAGAACTGCGGGGCACTGGGGGTGTGCAGGATGGAGCGCTGTGTCCGAAGTGAGGAAACCTGAAGCACCAGGAGGCTGCAGGGAGGCTGACTGGCAGTGGAGGGCAGGGCTAGGGGGACAAACTGAGGGACGACTGGTGAATTTCAGTTAAGCTTTGGATCATAGGAGGCACCATGGGGATGAACTTGAGGCTACTGGGTGGGCATTTGGGGCACTGATGGGTTGGGATGATCCGGGAAGGCAGCGGTGTCCATGTCATCTCTATGGCCTCATGGTTTCCATGTCTCCAGACCTGCCAGGTGTGCTGAGCCCCCCATACTTGGGGGTGCTGGACCCCGAATGCCAGGTGCTGCCGGCTGCTGGCAAGCGCTGGGACATCTCTGAAGCCCAGGACCTTCCTGGCCTTTTCGAGCCCTTCTGGGCCGGGCTGGAAGCTGTGGGACAGCACCGTGCCTCTGCCCAGGGCACCCTCTTCCGCTTCCCCCTTCGCCAGCAACCCTCGGAAATCGCTGCAGGGGTCTCCGATCCTGAGCGCATCCGCAGCCTCATCCAGACCTTCCTCACAGAGGCCCCTCTTGCCCTCCTCTTCCTCCGCCATGTTCACCGCGTGACCCTGCACCGTGTGGCCCCTGATGGGGTCCAGACACTCATGGGAACACTTGAGGCATCCCCTCAGCCTCTCCCTGTCCCAGTGCCATCGGGGGATGAGGGGCTGAGTCTGGCATGGTGCCTGGTGGCCCTGCACGGGGATGGGGTGGGTGCTGGCAGCGAGTGGCTGGTGGCCACGGGCAAGGCCACTGAGGGGCCAGCGGTGGCTCTGGGCACAGGGCTGGGTTGCTGCCCTGAACTGAGCCTGGCACTCCCCCTCCACGGGGCCTGCCAAGGGCGGCTCTGCTGCTTCCTGCCCCTGCCAGCCACCGACGAGACAGTCACAGGGCTGCCTGTCCATGCCAGCGCTCCCTTCGCCCTCTCCGATGATCGCCGCCACCTGCGCTGGCCCCAGGAGGGCGAGAAGGGTGAGGAAGATGCCCGCTGGAATGCTCTGCTGCTGCTCGACCTCCTGCCGCGGGTCTACAGCTACTTGGCCACCGTGGCCGTGGCTCTGCCCAGTGCAGATGCCCACAGCCTGTGGCCAGACCCCGAGCGAACGCCGAGCTCCGGCCGGATGCGCAGCCTGGTGAGCCGCGTGTGCCAGGAGCTGGCGGCTGCCCCCGTCCTGGTGCCGGCCGCAGAGGGGGCGGCGGGGCGGCTGCGGGCGCCCGAGGCTGTGCTGCTGCCGGAGGCCGCGGGGGACGTGGCCACACGGAGGGCGGTCCAGGCCTTGCTGGTGGCAGCCGGGGAGCCGGTGGCCGAGGTCCCACCCCACGTGTGGAGGGCGCTGACTTTGGGGATGCCGAAGGGTCTGCGGGAGGCCACGGCGGAACACGTGCGGGAGGTGCTGCGGCAGCATGGGGCCACAGAGCTCCCGGCTGCCAGCCGCCTCTCCCTGCTGCGCTACGTGGCCGGGGATGGGTGCCATGCTGAGCTGCGGGGCCTCCCCCTCCTGCCTCGCGCCGACGGAACCTTCGTGGCCTTTGGAACTGCGTCAGCCGTTGTCTACGTGGACACATCCGACTGCCCCAGGTGAGCCCGTGGCCCCCAGCAGCCCCATTCCCTGTGGAGTGGGCAGGACAGCCGGTTGCCCACATTTGCAGCTCTCGCTGTTGAATTGGAAAGGGGCACGGCCAAACTTGAATATTTGGGCTCCTCACTGCCCTCCTTCTCTCACCTGGTGACACCAAGTGGGAGCTGAGGCAAGTGCCCAGAAAGCCACCCCCCATTACCCCTCTAGTCCCCCAGCACCTCTGTTTGTCCCCACAGGGAGCTCCTGCCTGGCCTGGCCGGGTCCTTCCTGCCCTCAGACCTGGAGCCGGGTTTGGACAGCCTCCTGCGAGGCATTGCCAAGGAGGGTAAGAGACGGGGGTTCCTGGACCACCTTTAGGTCCCCTGGTCTTCCCCCGTAAATCCCAACACCCCCAGGCAGCCTTGTACACCTTGGGGCTCCTCTGCAGCCCCTATACTTCCCTGTCTCTCTGGGGACTCCATGTCCTTGCTGTTCTTCCTGCATTCCCCTGTCCCCTCTGTGCTCCCTCAGATCCTGGGTCTCCCTGAGTTCCTCGTCTGAAGACCTCTGTGCTCCCCAGTACTGGTCCCCCTTACACCTTTTTCCCTCCCACATCTCTTTCCTATATCCCCACCCATCTGGGGTTTCTGGGTTCTCTGTGCTCCTATTCAGGGTATCCACTGTCCCTCCAGAGCCCAGGTCCCCCATACTCCACGGGGGGCCACCCATCCCCTGCAGATCTCAGGTTCTTTCTCCCCCATCGTGGGTCCCCCTGCCAGGTCCCAGGTCCCACATGTTTCTAGTCCAGCCTTTGCCTCTTGCACGCAGGTCTCTTCCCCAACCTGGTTCTGCTGGACCCAGCCGTGACTGCACAGACCCTGCGCTTGGCTCTGCCCCCCACCTGGACATCCCAGTCTTCAACCCCAGTGACCTGGTGCCCAGCCCAGGGGCCCCCCCAGCCCCCAGCTTCCTGGTTCCCAGCCGTGTGGCAATTCCTGGCCCACCATGTGGAAGACCTGGGCCCTCTGGAGGGGCTCCCTCTCATATCCCTGTCCCCACTGGATGCCCCCAGCGTCCGTCTGGCTCCACTCATACCTGAATCCAGTCTTATCTTCCAGGCATGGGAGGACCAGCTCCTGCCACCTGCTGTGGCCTCTGTGCTGGAGGTCCTGGGTTGCCCCGTGGTGCCACCAGGCACATGGCACCGCTCCCTGTCCCGCTATGTCCTGCCTCCATCCCCCCTCAATGCCCTTCGGGCCCTGGGCAGGCAGGGGCCTGCAGCAGTGGCCTCTCGCATGGCCTCGCTGCCTGATGCGGATGTGGTCACCCTCCGGCTCTACCTGGCAGACGTCCCATCCCTGACAAAGCAGGACATGGCCACGCTGGCTGCTCTGCCCCTCTTTCTGCCACTGCCCTGCTTGGCTACCCCACGGCCCACAGACCTGGTGCCGGCCGGTGCCACCCCGGCACTGGAGCCAGAGCTGGAGCTGCCCCGAGATGTGGTGCTGCCGGAGGCCGTGTTGCAGTGCCGGGATGAAGCTGACCGGCGGCTCCTCGGGAGGCTCCAGAGGCCCCTCATCAGTGCAGCCCATGTGATGCTGAAGGCTGTCAAAGCCGTGGCCCAAGGCACATATGCGGGGCGGGCGGCCGAGACTCAGGCTCTGATGCTCTGGGTGCTGCAGCACGGAGATGTTGTCTTTGCACAGAGCCCCCCTCTCCGGCAGGCCTGCAGCGAGCTGGCCTTCCTGGAGACTCTCGATGGCCCCGCGTGCCCGCAAGATCTCTATGACCCCTGCGACAGCACCTTGCAGGCACTGCTGGGACCCGAGCGCTTTCCTCCTGCCGCCTTCCGCAGTCCGTCTGTCCTCTGTGCCTTGAGGGCCGTGGGCTTGCGGCACGGTGAGGGGTGCCTGCTGCCCTCAGATATCCTGGCGGCTGCAGCGAAAGTCAGCCAGGGTGACACAGCAGCTCTGGACAGGGCTGAGGCACTGATCACGGTCTGCAACCACCCCAAGGCACTGGATGGCTTCAGCGCTGCAAGGCTCAGGCAGCTCCAGGCCATGCCATGGGTGCCTCGCTCCAAGTGCACAGGAGAGCCTGGGCAGCCCTTCCTGCCCCCCAAGGAGCTGCGGTCCACCCAGTACCAGGCCCTGGTGGGGCTTGCCATGCCCCTGACCGGTGCCTTTGTGCCAGAGGCAGAGAAGAAACTGGGGCTGAGCCAGACCCCACCGCCAGAGAGAGTGTGGGAGCAGCTGAGAAAGCTGGCAGGGCGCGGGGACATGGATGAGGTGGGTCCTGCTCTCCATCCTGTCTACCGGCATATGCAGGAAAACCTGAAGGCCTTTGGGACTGCCCCAGATGGTGCTGTGGTGTGGACTGGGTCTGGGCTTGTACAGCCACGTGATGCTGTGCTGGGCTATCCTAAGGAGCTGGAGCTGGGGATGCTGGTGCCCCGGGTGCCCCCTGACTTCCTGCCCTACAGCTGCCTCTTCAGAGCTTGGGGGGTGGCGGAAGGGGTGAGTGAGGAGAGGGCGGTGTCAGCCCTGTGCTGCCTGGGGCAGGACATAGATGGGCGCAGCTCCAGAGCGGGCACTGCCGCAGAGTTACAGGTGGTTTTAGCTGTCCTGGAGTGGCTGAAGAGTCGGTGCCACCAGGGTAAGGGCACCGTGCCAGTTCCTGTGAGGATCCCGCAGGGCTCAGGCTTTGCCCTCCGTCCAGCTGCCTCCACCGTGTACCTGGACATGGAGCTGGAGGAAGAGGAGGATGTTCAGGAGGTGGTGCACGAGGCAGTGCCTTCCAGCACAGCCATATTCCTGGGCACGGAGCTGCTCAGTACACGGGTGCTGGGCCCGGAGCCGTTCACAGCCTGCGGCCCCTCGGAGCCCATCACCCTACGCCTCCGCAACATCCTCCGGGAGTACGGCGAGGAGGGCGACCTCTTCACAGAGATGGTCCAGAATGCAGAGGATGCCGGCGCTACCGTATGCCGCTTCCTCCTGGACCTGCGGCGCCGCAGAAAGGCCACCTCTGGGCTGCTAGACCCAGGCATGGCTGCCTGCCATGGCCCAGCCCTCTGGGCCTACAACAATGCCCTGTTCACAGAGGATGACCTCCGGAACATCACCCGGGTTGGGGCTGCTACAAAGGAGGGCCAGGCAGGCCGGATTGGGCGCTTTGGGCTGGGCTTCAGCTCTGTCTACCGTGTCACGGATGTGCCGGCAGTGCTGAGTGGGGAGACACTGCTCATCTTTGATCCCAATGGCACCCATCTGGGCAAGCACTTACCCAGTGCTGGCTGCCCTGGCATCCGCCTGGACTTCTCCAGCCGGCCACGCGTCCTCCGTGTCTTTGCTGAGCAGTTCCAGCCCTACCATGGTATCTTTGGGTGCTGCCTGCCTGAGCCAGGACCCTTTCCAGGGAGCCTTTTCCGCCTGCCTTTTCGCACTGAAGAGGAAGCTGTGACATCTCAGGTTTGCACCGAGGCCTTTGGTACAGAGCGCATCCGGTCCCTTGGCACCACTTTCCTTGGCTCTAACCGGCTCCTGCTGCTCTTCCTGAAGAAGGTGAGGGAGCTGTCCCTGGAGATGCTGCCAGACACGGCCACCTCTGCAGAGGATACAACGCCTCTGGCCACGCTGCAGCGGAAGGAGATCCAAGACTTGGGGGCCCCTGGGGATCCCCCAAGCTGGGCAGCCATCGAGCAGCTCTCAGCCTGCAAGGAGGAATCCAGGACCATGTGGCACTACCTGGTTTTGGTGTGTCAGGGTGATGGGGAGTTGCTGGAACTGTTTCACCAGAACACCCAGGCAGGGCTCCATCCTCCGCCTCCCATGGCTGGTGTGGCCCTTCCCCTTGCCCCTACTGAAGATGGCAAGTGGGTGCCACGTCTGGATGCTGAGAAGGGGCAAGTTTTCTGCCACCTTCCCATGCCAGTCTTCTCAGGGCTGCCAATCCACGTGCATGGGGCCTTCAGCATCCTGTCAAACCGCAAGGGGCTGTGGGACACGGCGGAGCGGGGCAAGTGGAACCAGGTGCTGCTCCGCGATGCCGTGCCGATGGCCTGGCTCCGGGCACTGGACCATCTCCGTGCCATGCATGAGGCAGGCAAGTTGAAGAACTATGAGTATCATCTCTTCTGGCCAGACATTAGCACTGCCCGTTACCCCTTTACGGAGGCTGTGACTGGTTTCTACCAGGCTGTGGCAGCCAGGAGTGGCCCCAGGCTCTTTTCCGATGGCCGCTCCTGGTGCTCGCTGCAGGACGCCTGCTTCCTGCACCAGGCTGTGGAGAGACACCCTAAGCTGGGTGCTGTGGCACAGCGAGTCTTTGCCACCACCGTGCCCCATCCCCTGCTGGCTGTGGCCTTGCCTGGGAAGGTGCAGGAGGGCCTTGGGAAGGCGCTGGATGCTGGAACCTATGACTGGCACCGCTTTCTCTGTGAGCTTGTGCTTCCCAACTTGATAAACCTCCCTGCTGTTGACCGGAACCAGCTAGTTCTCCATGCACTGGATATGTCCCATGAGGATGTAGACAAAGTGCTGCAGACAGTGCCCTGCATCCCTACCACCCCTCATGGCCACCTGCAGCTCATCAATTGCCTGGTACATCCCAGAGGTCGTGCTGCCCCTTTATATGACCCTAAGGATGGGCGCTTCCCCACTGGGAATGCCTTCCTTTCCCCAGAGAGACTAAGCCAGCTGGAGAGGCTGGGCATGGTGAAGAACACCATGGCCCTACCAGAGCTGCTGGAGCGGGCAAAGACCGTGCAGCTTGTCTGGACCAAGAATCGTGCCCAGGGCTGCCAGAGGGCTGCCTGCATCCTTGGGCTGCTTCAGGATGCAGTGAAGGAGAAAGCAAACAAGACCCTGCAGGCTGCTTTCCAGACTGTGCCCTTCCTCCCTGCTACACTGCCCACTGGTGACCATGTGCTGCTGCCAGCTGCCCAGCTCTACCATCACCTCCATGCCCCGCTAGTGGGACTCATCCACCCTGTCTTGGCTCCCAAACTGCTGGGGGAAAACTTCAGCCTCCCCAAGGAGGTTGCATCCTTCTTGGGGCTGGACCAGCAGATACCATCAGCTCCAGTCCTTAAGCAGCTGCAGGCACTGAGCCGTAGCTCCAACACTCTCCCTTTGGAGAACCTGCAGGACAGCACCAACTGCTGCTACAAGCACCTGAACAGGCTGCTCAGGGAACATCGCTCCAGCTGGGATGAGGTGGCTTCTGCAGTGGCCCCAGGGGAGCCCTTCATCTTGATGGGCTCCCGTTTTGTGCCAGTCACGGCTGTGGCTGAAACACTGTCATTTGAGGCTGTCCCATACCTTCATCAGCTCCAAGAGCAGTACAAGCCTTACAGAGAGCTCTGGAAATGCGTAGGGCTGCGCCACACGTTCACCTGGGATGATTATGCCCAAGTGCTCTCCACCCTGGCAGAGACACATGCCAGAGAGCCGCTGCCTGCCGCGGAGCTGGCTCTGGCTCTTCGGCTGGTGTCTTGTGGCTTGATGGAAGATGGCAACCAGCCAGACGCCTGCCAGACCCAGCAACTCTTTCTGCCTGACGAGGAGGGCATTTTGCGCCCACGGGACAAGCTCTACTTCAATGATGCACCGTGGATGCCGTTGGACAGAGATGTCCTGCTGTGCCATAAACAGCTGTCCCGAGACGCAGCCTTGCGCTGTGGGGTGGCCACCATACGCCACCGAGCACTGGAGAGAAGTGAACTCATCACTGATCACCTGAGCCGCTGGGCACAGCCATTTGGTGCCCATGAAGATTTGCCAACACGGCTGAAGAACATCTTGAAGGAGTACCCAGCATCCACTCTTGATATGGTGAAGGAGGTGCTCCAGAATGCGGACGATGCTGGTGCAGGGCTTGTGCACTTCGTGTGGGACCACCGGCAGCACCCAGTGAAGGCCACTTTCAGTGAGAAATGGAACCTCCTGCAGGGCCCTGCCCTCTGCATCTACAATGACAGCCCCTTCCAGCAGCAGGACATTGAAGGCATTCAGTGTCTGGGGGTGGGTGGCAAGCAAGGCCGGCAGGATGTCACAGGCAAATATGGCCTTGGCTTCAACACTGTCTTCCACTTTACTGACTGCCCAGCCTTCCTGACCGGAGACAGTACCCTGTGTGTCTTTGATCCCCATCTCTACTACGTGCCCACAGCCACAACTGAGAAGCCTGGTGGGATGTTTGCTGTCAACCCTGAATTCAAGAAGAATTTTCCAGACATCTATGGCACCTTCCTACCATCCTTGTTCAACCTGAAACAGGGTGTCCTTTTCCGGCTGCCGCTCCGCACTGCAGCTGAAGCTCTCGAGTCTAGGGTGTCTGACATGGTCGTGCGAGACCAAGACCTCAAGGACATGGTGGAAACACTGGCTGAGGAAGGTGAGGACTTGGTGCTCTTCCTCCGGCATGTCCACACCGTGGTCTTCTCCGAGATCCCCCCAGGTGGGAAAGAGTTGGTGGAGAAACTGCAGGTGACCACAGAGCTCACGGGTAGTGATGCAGAGCTGAGACGGGATTTTCAAGCAAGATTAAGCCAAGCCATGGATGGGAACAGTCCCACCGTTCTCTCCTACACCATGACAGTCAAAAACAGCAGGGCCAAGACCAGAAGAGTGTGGAGGGTGATCTCCCAAACTGGGGTGCAGGGTGGGGCTGAGGAGTCTCCGGTGCTTGAGTGGCTGCCCTATGGGGCTGTGGCTGCCCTCCTGAAGCCTCCGAACAGAGTCACAGGCAGAGCCTTCTGCACCCTCCCACTGCCCTTGAGCACTGGGCTGCCTGTGCACATCAACGCCAATTTCTCTGTGGATGTGGCCAGGCGCAGTCTCCGCTGGGACAAAGGCTGCAGAGAGGCAACCTGGAATGACTTCTTGCTCCGGCGCTTGGTGGTTCCACTATACTGTGACTTTCTCACCAGGCAGTGGAAAGCCCTGGGGCCAGAAGGACTCCAGTACGAGTCTCTGAGACTCTTCCAGCAGCACCTGGACTCACACTTTCTCCAGTATTTCCCTGTTATGAAAAGGGTGCTACCTATCTTTCAGGACACGGTGAGAGAGGTCTACAAGCACATCAGTCATGCACGCTTGCCCCTGGTGCCTGTGTACCAGGAGAAGTCACCTGGCAGCACAGTGACAATAACCTGGGCCTCTCCAGGTGGAGGGGACGTGCTAACAGAGCCATACTTCCTCGAGAAGATGCCTGACCCAAAAGTCCAGAAGGTGCTACAGCAACTGAACATGAAACTGGTTCCAGCGTTCACCCCCCTGCAGCAGATCCATGAGGAGTTCATTGAAGCCCAGGTGAACGCTGTTGTCTTGGGACCAGACTCTCTCCGGTGCTTCCTCAAGGCCCTGGCTCTGCCTGTGCCCTGCAAGCTGTCTGAGACACCCCTGAGGAAACCAGAGAGCTGCTCCATCCTGCTGCAGTACTTAGAAGGATGGAGCAGGCACTCCCAAAGTACTCTCAAGGATGGGAACAAGGCAGAACTGGAAGGCCTTCCCTTGCTGGCCACAGAAGATAGTTTTCTGAATGCTTTCAGCATCCACCACCCCGTCTTCGAGAACTCCTTTGCCCACCTCTTCCCCCAGCACAGCCACCGTTTTGCCCAAAAGTGTATTCCTGCATGGATCCCACCTTGTTTTGTGAAGGAGCTTGGCCTCCCAGAGGCCACACCACTCATCCAGGAGGCATTGGGCCAGTTGGAGTGGACCCCAGAGGGGGAAAAGTGGCTCAAGGAGCTGTGGACCTTCTTTAACAGAGTGGTCTTCACCAAGACCTCAGACGTGAACATGCAGTCATTCATAGAACATTTCCAGGACATGGCAGTGCTGCCTATTCAGGGGAGTAAGACAGGCTCGAAGCACCTACTGCCACTATCCTCCCTCTCCAGGGTTCTTTTTGAGTGTCGCTCAGAAGTGGAAAGTGTGCTGCACAAACTGGGCATCCCTGTGCTCCAGCAGTCCCTGCTGCCCTATGGTTTTGCCAGCTATTGCCTGAAGCCAAGGACACTGAAGGTCACAGAGCCCAGGGCGGTAGTGGCCCATCTGGCAAACACCAGAGCTGATCTCTGCTGGGAGGATTTAACGGAGCAGGATGTGACAGCCCTGCTGAGCTTTGTCCAGAAAGGAGAGCTGGATTCATGTGCACTGGAGCAGCTCCGGCACCTGCCTCTCTTCCAGAAGTTTGGGGGGGGCTATGTAGCTGTGGCTCCCTACCGCAAGGTGCTGTTGCTCCACAGACAGTACCAGGAAGTGCCCCCGGGTGCCCAAGCCCTGTACGACCTGGACAAAGACATGGTGCTGCTCACCTCAGACCCGATCCACAAACGTCTGGCCGAGAGTTTGAAGTGGGAGTCCACAGATGACCGAAAGCTCTTCATGACTGTGGTGCTACCCCGGCTGTCCCAGCTCACAGAACAAAACCTCATGGAAGCTGTACGCTTGTTCTTTGTCCTGCAATGCACCTTTGATGCTAAGAGCATGGAGGCCATTGTGGCAGCTTTTCAGAAGGTGGCCTTTATACGAGATGCCCATGGAATCTGGCGCCTGGCCTCCTACTTCTACAAGAACACACCCTCCTTCCACACCCTGCAGCTCCAAAACCGTTTTGTGCCTGAATCTTTTTTTAGGGAGCTAGGTTTGGACTGTGAAGATGTGTATTTCCTCTGCAAGGCAGGTGTCCGCGAAATCCTCTCTGAAGAGGATTTTGTGGCACTGGCCCAGAAGATAGAGCGTGAAGCCACTCGGGCTACCTGCCACGCTGCAGAGCTGCTGCAGCGACAGGAGGAGATGCTCAAGCAGCTTGTAATCCTGTTGAAAAATCTTGAGTCACAGAGTTTCCTGAGGAAGATTGCTTCAATCCACTTCCTGCCTCCACTGAACATCCCCAAAAACTTGAGGAATCTCCACCCTCCTTTTGCAGCCTGCACTAAGGCTGTGGCTCTGAAAGGCAGCATTTCCTACTGTGAAAATGTGGCTGAGCTCCTGTGGACATCAGCCACCATCCTGCCAGAATCCCTTAAACTTGATAAGAAGTTCCTGAAGGCCATGGGAGTCCTTGTAGAGATACCCACTGCCCTGGTGGTGGCCAACCTGGAGCATGTGTGCAGGGCAGCCTGCCCAAAACCACTGCAGGTGAGCACACGGGCTAGCGTGCTCCACAGCATATACAACTTCCTGCAGACCCATCTGAAGGAGGTGGACGCAGACCACCTCGCTGAGCTGCCCGTGGTGCTGGCCAAGTCAGGGGACATGGCCAGACCACGGCAGGTGGTGACATCGCTCCCAGATGAGGCGGACTTTTGCCCCTACCTCCTCACACCTGACCCTCACATGGCTGCCTTTGGAGATCTCCTGCAACACCTTGGCGTGGTCCTGGTCCCTACACTGACTCACTACAGCCATGTCCTGGCCCAAATCTACCAGGAGAGCCATGGCAGTGGGACCCTTACCAGTACCCAGAAGAAGACGGTCCTGCTGGCCACACGGCATTTCTTCCAGCTGCTGCATCAGGAACCGGGGCCCCCTGATTGCTCCGCTGTGGCTGAGCTGTACCTGCTGAGCACTGCTGACTGCCTGGAGCCATCCCACAGGCTGTGCTTCAATGACTGTGTGCCCTCAGAGACCGCTCGGGCCCTGGAGAAGACCTTTGTGTTCATGGCTTCACTAACAGTGCCTGGGTGTAATACCAGGTGGCTGCTGCAAAGGCTGCCGCCGCACCTGCGGCCACAGATGCTCTCAGAGGTGACAGAGCAGCAGCTGGAGGAGGGTGGTCCACAGCCATGTCTCTATGGCTCTCAGTGTCCCACGCAGAAGCGTCTGCAGACCCTGCTGGTATCCCCGTGGTTTAGGCTGGGGCTGGAGTCCCTGCTTCAGTGGCAGAGCCACAAGGCTATGACGGGAGTGGAGGGGGATGGTGGCTATGCAGTGGAGCAGCTGAAGGTGCAGTGCTGCAAGGACATCTGCACTGTGCTGGTCCACGGTGGGGCAAAGGTGAAGGGCAGCTCCCAGTCACAGGTCATCCACGTGTGCCTGTCTGGTGGTGCCCAGTGGCTCCTCTACATCCGACATGCAGAGATGGTGCTGAACCGGCACCAGCTGAGGGTTGTGGAGACGCTGGCGCGGGAGATCAATAATATCCTGGGTGGGCAGCTGGAGGCACCCGCTTTGTCCGTGCTGCGTGAAATGCTAGTCTGCCAGGAGCCACAGGACGTGGCCTTGGTTCTGGAGGAGAACAACGTGGCACTGGTGGGTGCTGCACCAGAGCCAGAGAAGAGGCTGCAGGAGGAGGCTGTGGCAGAAGGGGGGCCATGGAAGGATCCCAGCTGGGCAACCTCGAGGCCTCTGCATGGTGTCAGGCAGCCTAAGGTGCGTCTGGAGCGCTGTGTCCAGTACAAACCTCTGAGTGCTGCCCAGCACCATGGACAGGGAGATCATGGCTCCTGGCTGAGCAGTGAGGAGCTCATGGCCCTGACTCCGTCCGTCCCTGAGGCCCTGCGGTGGCTGTGTCAGGCCACGAGTGACCTGCAGGCAGCCCACAATGACATCCAGCGTTGCTGCCCCAACTGGGTCCTCTTCAAAGTGCACCAAGCCCTGGAGAAGGCACTGGTGGCGGCCGTACTTTGCCGTGGTGAAGCCTTTGAGAGCCCAGGGGGGTTGATGGGTCTGGCCCAATGGCTGGAGATGGAGGAGCCGGAGCTGAGGGGCCTGGTACTGGACGTGCAGTGGTTGTGTGGCTGCAGTGTGGATGGCAAGGCCACACAGTACCCAAATTACCACCCCTTCCCCATGACCCCCAGCGAGGCCTTCCCCAGCGTGGATGAGGAGGAGGTCCTGAAGAAGGCACAGAAAGTGCTGGTGAAACTGAAGGATCATGTGGGCAGAAAGTGAGGAGGTCCCTACAGAGGGGCACAGGCAGCTGGGCCAAAGGACCACCAGGGGCCCATCGGAGACCCAACATGGACCTCTTGTGGACTCACTGTGGACTTGCCACAGACCTGCCACAGGCAATTTGTCCAGCCCTGGTAAGGGAGTTTTGGAGGCAGATGAGGGCCCAGACCACTGGACATCACAGGGTATCCTGTGCCATTTGTCTTGAGTGCAGAGGAAATAAAGTGCAATAATAAATGCTGCAGTGCTGGTAGACCCTTCACTGACAGTGGAGTCAGGGACATGGAGATGTCATGGGCAACGGGACGGGTATGGAAGGTGGAGGTGGTGATGAAGGGGTTTGGAGAACTGTAGTGGGTCAGTCTTGGCTAGCTAGGTGCCCACCAAGCTGCTCCATCACTCCCCCTCTTTGACTGAAAAGGGGGAGAAAGTGTGATAAAAATCCCATGGGTCAGGGAGATGACTCACCAATTACTATCACAGTCAAAAGAGACTCAAGTTGGGGAAATTAATTTATTTTATAACCAATTAACCAGAGTAGGAAAATGAGAAATAAGAACAAACCTGAAAACACCTCCTACTACACTCCCTTCTTCCCAGGCTCAGCTTCACTCCCGACTCTTCTACCTCCTCCCTTTGAGCAGTGCACGAGATGGGGAATGTGGATTGCTGTCAGCTCATCACACTTTGTCTCTGCTGCTCCTTTCTCCTCACGCTCTTCCCCCTCTCCATGGGAAACAGTCCTGCACCAACTTTTCTGAAGTGGGTCCTTCCCACGGGCTGCAGTTGTCTAAGAACTGCTCCAGCGAGGTCCCTTTCCATGGGCTACAGTCCTTCAGGAACAGACTGCTCCAGTGTCCTGCCAGCTCCTGCATGGACTCCTCTCCACAGAGCATAGGCCCTGCCAGGAGCTCGTTCCAGTGTGGGCTCTTCCCAGGCTGCAGCTCCCTTCAGGGCATCCCCACCTGCTGTGCTGTGGGGTCCTTATATGTGGCTGCAGTGGGGATCTGCTCCTCTGCTGACCTCCATGGGCTACAGGGCAAAACCCTCTTCCCCGTGGGCTGCACCATGGGCTGCAGGGGAATCTCTGCTCCAGCACCTCCTCCTTCCCTGGCCTTGGTTGTAGGGCAGCTGCTCTCCCATCTTCTCCCTCCTCCCTCCCAGCTGCTGTTGCACAGCAGTGTTTACCCCTTTTTAATACATTACCAATAGAGGCCCTCCCAGCATCACTGGTTGGCTCAGCCCTGGCCAATGGTGGGTCCATCCTGGAACCCTCTGGAGCTGGCTCTGCCTGACATGGGGGCAGCTTCTGGTGTCTCCTCATAGAGGGTCCCCCTGCAGCCCCTGCTACCCAGACCTGGCCATGCAAACTGAGGCAAGGATGATGAGGTGGTACCACGGGGAGCATGGGGGTCTCAAGACGGTGTGAGGCAGGGGAAGCAGCAAGAGGAGCTCGAAGTTTAGTGAGCTGGAGTCATTGCCATAGGCCTAGAGACCACCACCAAAATCCCAGTGTGATTCTCTTGGTATGAGGCCAAGTTCACAGCCTGTCCCTGAGTCAGGGCAATCCCAAGCACAGACTCAGGCTGGGCATTCTCAAGAATGGATCGAGAGCAGCCCTGAGGAGGACTTGGGGGTGCTGGTGGACAAAAAGCTCAACGTGCCCCAGTCCCTTGCACTGTCACCCAGAAATCCCCTATGCCCTGGGCTGACCCCACAGCATGGGCAGCAGGGGACAGGGGGGTTCTGCCCCTCCGCCCTGCTCGGGTGAGATCCCGCCTGCAGAGCTGCCTCCAGCCCTGGGGTCCAACATCAGGAGGATGTGGAGCTGCTGGAGTGAGTCCAGAGGGGCCACAGAGATGCTCCAAGGGCTGGAGTCCCTCTGCTCTGAGCCGGGCTGGGAGAGCTGGGGGTGTTCAGCCTGGAGAAGAGAAGGCTCCAGGGAGAGCTCAGAGCCATTTCCAGTGCCTAAAGGGGCTCCAGTAGAGCTGGGGGGGGACCTTGGACAAGGGCCTGGAATGCCAGGACAAGGGGAATGGCTGTCCACTGACAAGGGGGCAGGCTTAGAAGAAATTCTTCCCTATGGAGGTGCTAAGGCCCTGGCACAGGGTGCCCAGAGAAGCTGTGGGTGCCCCTGGATCCCTGGAAGTGTCCAAGGCCAGGTTGGAGGGGCCTTGGAGCAACCTGGTCTGGAGGCAGGTGTCCCAGCCCATGGCCGGGGGTGGCACAGGATGAGCTTTGAGGTCCCTCCAACCCAAAGCAGTCGGGGATTCTATGCTGAGGTGAAACATCACGATAGGGATGACGAGTCCAGGGGTTGCCAAGCTGCCGTGGCATCACGTCCATTGGATGGTCCCTGACAAGGTCAAAGGGCAGCTCCTGAGGAGACCAGGTCATCTAATTGGGCCAAGACTGCAAAAGCGGGATGCCATCACTCGGTGCTGAAGGCTCACTGTCAGGTGCCCTGACCCTTGAGCAGCTGTAGAAAGCGGAGGCTTACGTGCCTTCAAGGCGGGGCAGCCCGAGCACACGGCTTCTGTCTCTCGTGCCTGTGGGTCTCCGCTGCCTGGGCAAGGGATGCAAGCTGAGCTGAGGCTGGACGTGACATCAGTGCGTGGCACGTCTGTCAGCCCGAGGGACCAGACAAATGGGGGGTGGCTCCAGCCAGGAAGATGCATCGCTGCCACTCACTGTGACAGACAACACAGAGAACTGAAAGTTTTGGTTGCAAAATAGAGCTTAAAGACTTACTAGCAAATTAGATAAAAGAATGTAAAAGTAGACACACAGGACGCTAAACAGAGCTGGAAGCAGTGGATAAACAGACAATAAGGAACCTAAGTGGGTTTTGTGGCAGAGTTATGTAACAAGAAACACCAGCGCGTGCCCTAAGAGAAGTTCAAGGCAAGGTCACTTACAATTTTGGGGGCTCTGGGTGAATACGACCACCAGAGACCCCTTTAGACACCCCTCTAAGACCGTAAGAGGACTTCCAGTAAGGGGCAGAGGTGGATAAATTAGTTCTAGGAAAGGTAATGTTTATGTATTAGCTAGGAAGTACCTTGTAATGAATATGTCTGGCCCTGATGGAATAAACACTCCGTTGTTGCGAGAATATGAATGCGAGAGACACGAGCTAGAAGCAAGTGAATCTGGTTTATTGCAAAGTTAAAATAGTATTTATACATTTTAGTGGGAGAAACTGTGTTCAGCTGTTTGCTCAGAAGTGGTGAAGGTGGTTGCAGGCCTATAATAAATCCGTAGTTTTGACAGCTTGTTATTCTTCTGTGGTGGTTTGAACCTGAGTTGATGGACAGTCGTTTAGACCAGAAACGCTTCTCGAAATTTACATATTTAAACCGCGAGGAGGCGCGGGAATTCTCTCTTGCTTCCGGCTTTTGGACAGGTCACTGGGCTGCCTGCTGGGCCCGGTGGGCTGGGCTGGGCCTGGCTGCTGGGCGCAGCGGGGGCCGGGCTATGGCCCGCGGCTCCGTGCGGGTCAGGATGGCTCCCCCGCTCTCCCCCGCTCTCCCCCGTCTCCCATGCGGCCGATGAACTGAAAACTTTACACCGAGACCGGCCGCTGCCCGGAAAAGATCATGTGACCAACTATGGATACAGAAAAGCCTGTTAGAAGGATTTTCCAGCTTCTTGCAGTGTTCTGTGTGAATCTTTCCTTTCTCATGCAAGCTATGAAAACAGTAAGATGTTTTTGTATAACTATCTGGACACCTGGTGTTTGTCTGAGTCCTGTTTATGGTGCACTTCTGTAATGTTATTGAAATGGGTGTTTTAACACCTCACCCAATCTCCCCTGAGGGGTGGATGGGGTACTGACCAATATCCTTGTGGGATTAAGACATCTAAGTGGATAATTAATTAATTAAATAACACATTTTCCTGCTGACTATGCTTGGATTCTCTTCTTCGTCTCTGCAACACAACCACAACCAAGCAGCTAAGTTCAAAGCCCAGGCC
>VXAZ01010080.1:7683-21905 GCA_013399875.1 Gymnorhina tibicen
TGATGGTCTCAGGGCACAGGGCGGTACAAGGGGGAAGCCACGTGGAGAGGGCAGGCAGGGATGGGGATACCTCACACTCTACTCTGGGAGGGTTCAGTGACTCCTCTGTGCTGATGGAGGTCCCACAAGACAAAGGGCCTGTTCCAAGGGGTTTCTGGGATTTTCCCCATTTATTACGGCCATAATCCCTCCTGAGAGCAGAGGGAGCAGAAACCCTCTAACCTGGGAGGGTTCAGTGACTCCTCTGTGGTGTTCCAAGTGGTTTCCAGGGTTTTTCCCTCGTTACGGCCATAATCCCTCCTCGGAGCAGAGGAAGGAAAACCCCTCTAATCTGGGACACCCCCACCCTTGCAAACCCCCCATCCCTCCCCTGATCCACTCCAAATCCACCCCCACCTGACGAAGGAGTAGCCTTTATCCGGGAACACTCGGATCTCCATGATCTGCCCGAAGGGGGAGAAGGTCTGGCGCATCAGCTGCTCTGGAGCAGGAAGGACAGAGAGAGCAGCGTGAGGCACCCGCGGTGGCACGGGGACAGCTGGCACGGGGGGAGGCCACACGTACCTGTGAGGCCCGAGGTGACCCCCCCGCAGTACACGGTGCAATTGCTGGGGCTGGACTGAGTGACCACCTCGTCGTAGGACAATTGTTTGGTGTTTGCTGGAAGAGATCGGATGGGGGTTTTCAAGGGATGGGATGGGAACTGTGGAGGAATTTTAGTCCTGACCGGCACAGGATGTTGGGCACAAGCCACAACCACTACTGAGGTCATGGAGAATCTCTACAGGGACACCTCGGAGCCCCTTGCAGGGCCTAAAGGGGCTCCAGGAGAGCTGGACAGGGACTGGGGACAAGGGATGGAGGGACAGGACACAGGGAATGGCTTCCCACTGGGAAAGGGGAGATTGGGGTGGGATTTTGGGAAGGAATGAGGGTGGGGAGGGGCTGGGATGGAATTCCCAGAGGAGCTGTGGCTGCCCCTGGATCCCTGGAAGTGTCCCAGGCCAGGCTGGACAGGGCTTGGAGCACCCTGGGACAGTGGGAGGTGTCCCTGCCCATGGCAGGGGTGGCACTGGATGGGATTTAAGGTCCTTCCCACCCCAAGGACTGTGGGATCCCCCACCCCAGGAGCTGGCAGGGCACAGGGTGGGCACCTACTCTCATAGGTGCTCTTGGGAGCCGGAGGTTTCCTCGTGGCCCAGTTGGTCCGGATCTGCCGCCCTCCGAGCCACTGCCCCCCCATCTGCTGGATGGCATTCTCGGCGTCCTGGCACGAGAGGGAGACAAAAACCCCACTGCTGGCACCCCTTCCTTCGGGACAGAGCCACGGGAATGTCACCACTGCCCTCCTGAGTGACCCTGGATCCCTGGAAGTGTCCCAGACCAGGCTGGATGGGGCTTGGAGCTCCCTGGGACAGCGGGAGGTGCCCCTGCCCACGGCAGGGGTGGCACTGGATGGGCTTTAAGGTCCTTCCAACCCAAACCAGTCTGGGATTCCGTGATTTCCATGGATTTATAATCAGAGAGAGGAGCTTCCCCCTGTTAGAGGCAGGGAAAGCGAAGTGAAAATCAGCTGGGGAAGCTCGAGGCTGTGACAGAGATCACCTGTTTATTGGAGAGGGAAATGAAGGGATCTCCCCATTTAACGGAGAAGGAAACAAAAGGAAATGAAGGAAATTAAGAAGGAAATGAAGGGATTTTTCCATTTAACGGAGAAGGAAATGAAGGGAAATGAAGGAAATTAGGAAATGAAGGGATCTCCCCATTTAACGGAGAAGGAAACAAAAGGAAATGAAGGAAATTAAGAAGGAAATGAAGGGATCTTTCCCATTTAACAGAGAAGGAAATTAAGGGATTTTACCATTTATTGAATGAAGGAAACAAAGGGATCTTATTTAGAAGGAAACAGGAATTTTACCCATTTATTGAGGGAGGAAATTAAGGGTTATCACCCATTTACTGAAGAAGGAAACAAAGGGATCTCGCCCATTTTTTGAAGGAGGAAATGAAGGGATCTTTCCCATTTACTGGAAAAGGAAACAAAGGGGTTTTTCCCATTTATTGAAGGAGGAAACAAAGGGGCCTTACCCATTTATTGAAGAAGGAAATGAAGGGATTTTACCCATGTTTTGAAAAGGGAAACAGAGGGCTCTCACCCATTTCTTGAAGAGGGAAATGAAGGGATTTTACCCATTTTTTGAAGAGGGAAATGAAGGGATTTTACCCGTTTTTTGAGGAAGGAATGAAGGGCTCTCACCCATTTATTGGAGAGGGAAATGAAGGGATTTTACCCATTTATTGAGGGAGCAATGAGGGGATTTTATCCATTTTTTTTGATAGGGAAATGAAGGGATTACATCCATTTACTGAAGAGGGAAATGAAGGGCTCTTTACACATTTATTGAAGAGGGAAATGAAGGGATTTTACTCATTTACTGAAGAGGGAAATGAAGGGCTCTTTACACATTTATTGAAGAGGGAAATGAAGGGATTTTACTCATTTACTGAAGAGGGAAATGAAGGGCTCTTTACACATTTATTGAAGAGGGAAATGAAGGGATTTTACTCATTTACTGAAGAGGGAAATGAAGGGATTTTACCCATGTTTTGAGGAAGGAATGAAGGGATCTCTCCCATTTTTTGAAGAGGGGAACAGAGGGCTCTTACCCATTTATTAAAGAGGGAAATGAAGGGATTTTACTCATTTACTGAAGAGGGAAATGAAGGGATTTTACCCGTTTTTTTGAGGGAGGAATGAGAGTCTCTCACCCATTTATTGGAGAGGGAAATGAAGGGGTTTTATCTGTTTATTGAAGAAGGAAATGAGGGGATTTTACCCATTTTTTTGATATTGAAATGAGGGATTTTACCCATTTACTGGAGAGGGAAATGAAGGGGTTTTACCCATTTTTTGAGGAAGGAATGAGGGGCTCTCACCCATTTATTGGAGAGGGAAATGAAGGGATTTTACCCATTTATTGAAGAAGGAAATGAGGGGATTTTACCCATTTTTTTGACAGGGAAATGAGGGGATTTTACTGATTTATTGAAGAGGGAAATGAAGGGATTTTATCTGTTTATTGAAGAGGGAAATGAGGGGATTTTACCCATTTTTTGAGGGAAGAATGAAGGGCTCTTTACACATTTATTGAAGAGGGAAATGAAGGGATTTTACCCATTTATTGAGGAAGGAATGAGGGGCTCTCACCCATTTATTGGAGAGGGAAATGAAGGGGTTTTACCTGTTTATTGAAGAAGGAAATGAGGGGATTTTACCCATTTTTTTGATATTGAAATGAGGGATTTTACCCATTTACTGGACAGGGAAATGAAGTGGTTTTACCCATTTTTTGAGGAAGGAATGAAGGGATCTCTCCCATTTATTGGAGAGGGAAATGAAGGGATTTTACCCATTTTTTTGACGGAGGAATGAGGGGATCTCTCCCATTTACTGGAGAGGGAAATGAAGGGACTTTACCCATTTTTTGAGGGAGGAATGAGGGGCTCTTACCCATTTATTGAAGAAGGAGACGAAGCCGTAGCCCTTGGACTTGCCCGTGGCCATGTCCTTGACCACCCGTGCGTCCCTACAAGCACAAACGGGAGCCAGCTCAGCCCCCACAGCCCCGGGGCAGGCTCAGCTCCACCTCTCCCCTCCTCTGCTCCCTGCACCAGCACCACACTCAAAGCAAAAAGGCTCCTTGTCTACACACAGCCTGGCTAAAGGAGCAAAATTAAATGGGAAACATGCAAATCAAGAGCTTCTCTAACAAATGGCTGCGTTTACAGCTGGCTCCTGCTCCAGACACTGTCACAGGCCGGGAAAGACACAAAGCGTGGTCAAAGCAGCTGTTCCAAATCACTTCAGGAGCTTGGCTGGCTCTCTGGAACCATGCAATTTTTAAACTCTTATTTATTTGCCAACACGTTCTACCTGCTCATTCCAAATATTGAATAGAAATGAATAGAAAATGAAAATAAAAAATAATAATAAAAAAAAAAGGAATTAAAAGGCATACGTCGCCTGTTAACTGAATTCTTTAATTCTTGGGTCAATTCGTTACCCCCTTTTTGGGCTGTGGGCAGCTGTAAATTTTGAGAGATGGATATTTCAGAAATTACTGAGGAAAAGAAAACATATTCCAAGTCTTAAAACCACATATCAGACATCATCATCAAACAGGAGTGATTCAAACTATGAGGCATAGAAAGGAAAACAAGGGGAAAAAGGGATAAAATGGATAAAATGAACTAAGAAAATGACAACGTTTGCCCACTGTGAAGCTTGTGGTTAGCCACGGGATTCTGTCCGTTCTTCAGGGACGCTCTGCAAAATAACCAGAGCCCCGTTATTTGGGGTTGAGGCAGGAGAGAACCCAGCTCCAGAGCCGAACCCACGGCGCTGCTCAGGCGGTCTGGGGACAAGCCAGCCCTGGGGGGACACATCCTCACCCCCAGGCCACCCAGCGCTCCCCTCCCCACAGGGACGGGCGGGGAAAGAAACAGGAACAGCCCCAAAAAAAACCCAGGCAGGAAGTGGTGGAAGTGAAATCAGAGGGGGCAGAGAAACCAGCAGAGCACGGGCACAGCGCAGAGCGCTCAGAGAAACCACAGTGGGCACAAAGTTCCTCAAGGCTCGGAGGTTTTAAGCCTAATTAAGAGTAATTCTGGCACCCACAGAGCCAGATGCCTGAGGAAAATCCCTCTCCAAAGCAGCAGGAATATTTGTTCTCTGTTAGATCCCCCTTCCTCCTTTTTTTTTTGAACTTTCCTAGCATTTGCGTCCAAAGTCCCAAATTGCCTGGAAAAGCCACTCGGGGGAGCTGAGCTGGGCTTGCTTGAGAGGAAAAGGGGGAAAACTCCTCTCTACTTACCCTCAACTGCAAACTTGGGAATAAAGATTGAGAACAAGTGAAAACATGAGCAGCGTGAGCACAAAGGGAGGGAGAGGGTGTTTGGCAGGGACTCAAACCAGCCAGAGGCCAAGAATCACCCCCATTTCTCTCTGTGCTGATCATGCCTCGAGGTCATCAATAAAAATTAGTTTAGCACCAATAAAGATTCAACTTAAAATAAATCAATCAGGAAATAATCAATTAGCAGCACATTTCCAGAGATGAAACACAGCTGGAGAAGTCACTTTGTTCAATCCCTTGTTTTTCCAGGTTGAATTTAAATAAGGAGAAAATCTTGGTCCTTTGGGGTTTGGAATGAGAGTTCAAAAGGGAGAATTCTGCTTTTTTTTGGGGAAAAAACTTGAGTTTCAGGTTGGATGGTGAGTCTGAGCCAGCGTGAGCATCACTCCCTTCCCATCAGCACCGGGCAGGGACAGCTCTTGTAGGGAAAAAACTCTTCCAGGGAAGGTGGGACAAAGAGCCTGGCCTCAGCTTTGGGGTCAGGGGGGGAATGTGGGGGTTCTGGGGGACTTTTGTGGAAGGTGTTCAGTGACACCAGGGAGGGGAAACTCTCACACCAACACCCTGCCTGCTCCTGCCTCCCTCCTGCACCATTCCAGCTGTGTCAGCCTCTCACCCCTTCCACCCAGGCACATCTGGCCAGAGGATGGACTCCTTGGAGCCTCATCCCTTCCACCCAGCCACATCTGGCCAGAGGATGGACTCCTTGGAGCCTCATCCCTTCCACCCAGGCACATCTGGCCAGAGGATGGACTCCCTGGAGCCCCATCCCTTCCTCCAGCCACATCTGGCCACAGGATGGACTCCTTGGAGCCTCACGCCTTCCTCCAGCCACATCTGGCCAGAGGATAGACTCCCTGGAGCCTCATCCCTTCCTCCAGCCACATCTGGCCAGAGGATGGACTCCTTGGAGCCTCACGCCTTCCTCCAGCCACATCTGGCCAGAGGATAGACTCCCTGGAGCCTCATCCCTTCCATCCAGAGGATGGACAGACTCCCTGGAGCCCTCCCTCTGCACTCCCTGGTGCCCCTCAGCTGCCCTCAGGGGATGTCTGAAGCAAAAATCCCACTTATAGAACTTTTTAAACCTTCTAATCAAAGGAAATCAAGCTGGCACAGAAAGAGGAATAAACTGGAACTCTCGAGGGGGAAAAAATAAAGCAACAAAAACCAAACTTACTTCAATTAAATGCTTCACTACCCAACACTCCAAAGCACTCTACGTTCTTACATCCAATGTCCAGTACAGACAACACTACAAGGAAAATTAATGGTTTACGTTTGGAGTCTGGCGTGGAGGGACTGCTCCTCGCTCTGCTGCACCCTGCATGGGACAGGCTGGCAGGGACACCTGGCAGCAGCGTGTGACACGCGGGGACCGTCCCTGCCCTGCGGGGACCAGCTCGGCTCTCTGACCCAAAGGGTTTGGACAAAGCTGTGGGGCCTCAGGACAAGGTGATGCTGCCCCAAGGTGCTCAAAAAAAGGCTCATTTTGAGGGAAATGAGAATTAAGTCCATTTAAAAAGTTGGCTATGGGTGGCTGGCACCAAAAATCCAGAGTGCCAAGGGACTCTGGGGCCAGGGAATGCACAGCCCAGGTGCAGGATCTGCATTTTCCAGCTTTGCCAAATGAGGCAGGGAGGACAAAGGCAAAGCAAGCTGGACGCAGCTTTGCTGGGAGAGCAGAACAAGTGGGACAAAGGATCTGGCTGTGTGAGCAGGAGCGTGGCCCTGCACTGCCACGGTGTCACTCACTCCAACACAAAGCTGCCTCACTCAGGAGAGACAACAGGAGCTGATCTGCCCTAAAAAGAGACTTACGAGATTCTTCCAAAGGGAGCGAAGGCTGCTTTGATGTCTTCAGTTGTGATCTCGGGGCTGAGGTCTCCGACAAAGACATGGAAATGGTCTTTGGGGGGGAAAGAGAAAGGAGGATACAGTGGTTGAAGTGAAAAATGAAGTGTTTTACTCTGAGCAGAACAGAGTAAAAAAACTCTTCTAAAACCCCCTTTGTTAAAACTCCAGCTGTTACTCAAAATACGCTATTAAAAAGCACAAAAATACCTATTAGACACCACAAAAACCCATACTGGATGCTACAGGAAGAGCAGAGTTCACTGTGGAACAGAATTCCTGCTGTTCCTGAGTGACCCTGTGCCTGGCAGTGCCACAAGCCCATGATTTGAAGGGCACACATTTATATCTTGAATTTTACAATCTGCTTTTAAGGCCTGCCAGCACTTGCTGCGCAAACCTGAGATTATTTGCACTTCATGTGCCCAGTCTCCAGGGAAATCTCTCTCTCCCTGTGCCAGCATTAAGCTGTGATGTGGAATCCTGGGATGGTGGGGTGGGAAGGGATTTCAAGCCATCCAGTGCCACCCCTGCCAGGGCAGGGACACCTCCTACAGTCTCAGGGTGCTCCAGCCTGGCCTGGGACACTGCCAGGGATCCAGGGGCAGCTGCAGCGAGCCAGGACTGGAGGTGTCAGGATGGAAAGGGGGATCCCTTCCTGAGGAAAACAAGCACAAAAGGCCTGAATCCAAGGAGTTTCCATCCCAATCCTACAACGTGTGACACGGACCGAGCCGTGCCACAGCAGGCACCAAACTCTCCACTCTGCTGGGGCACTGACAGGGTTTAGCCCCACCAGCCTGAAATTCCAAGAATCTCCCCACAGAAATAGGTGGGAATGACGGAGCCCGTTCTGGAAGGAGCCTGGATGCTCCCAAGGAGCACCAGCCCTGCAGGGAGATGCTGAATGTGCCCCAAAAGTACAGAACGAGGGTTTGGGGTTTAATTCACAACTGCCCTGGTACCAAACAGCCACGGATTTGCACCAAACCCAAACTCTGGACACCAGACCCCTTCCTGATGCTACAGGGAAATGGAAGGGAAGTATTTCCATAAAAAATAAATGGAAAACAAACAAAAAACTCCCAAACTTAGCTTCAGGGATCACCCTGGAGATCCATTTGATGTTTAAGAAGACACAATTACCTCGTGAATGCTGTGTGAACCTGATGGCAAAGCTCAGATTTGCCCTGAAGTTTAAATTAACACAAACACAATAAGTAATTAGGATTCCAATCAAAACCATTCCCACAGAGCTCTGCATGGTGCACTTCTGTTTAAGAACTTGCACAGCTCGGGGCACAGGTGACACTTACTGCTGGTGTCTTTCTTCTGGCTGCTGGGGGTGGTGGCCCAGTTCACTTTGACCTCCTGCAAACGGGAATCACACATCAGATCTGGCAAATCCCAAAAAGCTCAAACATCTCCGGGGCTTAATTCTGACCCTGCAGGGCCCCCCATGTGCAAGACTGGGGTTAAAACTCAAGTTTCAGACATTTTTCTAGGGAGAGGGCTTGTTCTTAAATTAACAGGGGCTGGGGGGTGTTCACCTGGAGAAGGGAAAGCTCCAGGGAGAGCTCAGAGCCCCTTCCAGTGCCTAAAGGGGCTCCAGGAGAGCTGGACAGGGACTGGGGACAGGGGATGGAGGGACAGGACACAGGGAATGGCTTCCAAATGTCTTAGGGGTGAGTGCCAGGAGGATGGAGACAGACTCTCATCAGTGGTGCCCAGTGACAGGGAAAGGGACAATGGGCACCGACTGAAACATGCAAGTTCCACCCGAACATGAGGAAAACAAGAAGGAAAATACGAGGGAAAACTTTCCTTTGAGGCCTGGAACAGGCTGTGGCATCTTCTCTGCAGACATCAAAACCCTGCCTGGACACCACCCCGTGCACCCTGCTCTGAATGAACTTTGGGACAGGATCATCTCCAGAAGTGCCTTCCAACCCCAACCACTCTGGAATTCTGAGATTTTTCTCCCAGTTCCATATCCCCAGCTCCCTCTGAGTTCCTCCCAACTCTCCGAACCTCTCCCAACACTCTGAACTCCTCCCAACACTCTGAACTCCTCCTCCCAACTCTCTGAACCTCTCCCAACACTCTGAACTCCTCCTCCCAACTCTCTGAACCTCTCCCAACACTCTGAACTCCTCCTCCCAACTCTCCGAACCTCTCCCAACACTCTGAACTCCTCCCAACACTCTGAACTCCTCCTCCCAACTCTCTGAACCTCTCCCAACACTCTGAACTCCTCCTCCCAACTCTCTGAACCTCTCCCAACACTCTGAACTCCTCCTCCCAACTCTCCGAACCTCTCCCAACACTCTGAACTCCTCCTCCCAGTCACGTCCCATCAAGATCTCCACCCCAAGCGATGAGTCCGACACTTGCAGCGCGTCCCCTCGATGCCCAGCGGGATTTCCCCCTGGCACAGCCTGTGTGGCAGCCCAAACTCACCCGGGCCATGGCAGCTTACCTTACCCATTATCTTCCTGCCGTTCATGGCGGCCAGCGCGGCGGCCGCGTGCCGGTGCTCGTAGAACTCCACGAAGCAGTAGGGATCATTCCCAGCTGTCTGAGACAGGAAACGAGCCCGGGATTAGGGATACAAACCCGGACTCTGGCTGCTCTGCTCACCCTCTGACTGCTGACACCTCAACAGCCCCATGTGGACACGTTTCTGACTCTACAGGGACTAAAAATGCTCCCAGAGGTTTCAGTTCTGCTTTAGAAAGGTAAAATTATGGTAAAGAATTTTGAAAACCTCATTTACAACTCCCCCATGATTTAATGAGTTCATTGTCCCTCTCCATGTCCACCCATCCTTAAATTTACCACCAGGCACGTGGCAGAAATGATGCCAAAAACACCTCACTGCATCTCCAGATTTATTTAAGGTGGCTGTGCGTTTCCAGGGGTATTCCCAGACCCGCAAGGACAGCCTGGAGCCAGCAGCTCCCAGGAACAGGGAAATCAGAGGATTCAGGCTCTTACATCCATGATCATCTTGCAGTTCTTGCAGGGTCCGATCTGGCTGAACAGCTGGAGGATCAGAGCCTCGGTCACATCCCTGGAGAGGTTCCCCACGTACCTGAGGGTCAAACACAGGATGGACACAGATGTTGGACACACTGGAACCTGGGGAGGGGCTTGGGATAAGGGTGGAGCGGCAGGAAAAGGGGGAATGGCTTCCCACTGCTGGAGGGCTGGCTGAGATGGGATAATGGGAAGGAATGAGGGTGGGGAGGGGCTGGGATGGAATTCCCAGAGAAGCCGTGGCTGCCCCTGGATCCCTGGAAGTGTCCAAGGCCACGCTGGACGGGGCTTGGAGCAGCCTGGGACAGCGGGAGGTGTCCCTGCCCATGGCAGGGGTGGCACTGGATGGGCTTTAATGTCTCTCCCAACTCAAACCATTCCAGGATTCCATGACTCCATGAACTCAACCTTCCAAACTGATTTCTGAGTATGGAAACTCCAGTTCCCATACCCCTACACCAATTTCCCAGTACACAGACTCCAGATCCCATATCCCTACACCAATTTATTTCCCAGTACAGAAATTCCAATTCCCATATCCCTACCCCACTGTCCCTGCCCAAGCACCATTCCCCAGCTGCCCCAGCAGCTCAGGCTGGTGTTTGTCCACGTTTTACACAACATTTGGTCAGTTCCTTCCAAAGGCCTCATGTTTTGGAAGCACCAGATCTGCCTGGAATAACTGAGTGCCAACGTGCTCGAGCGCACGCATTCCCAATTCGGGCACGGATCAGCCTCCCCAAGCACAAACACATCCCAAATCCCCACTCCCACCTGGGATTTTGGCTTCCTTGGCCACGAAGCCCATCCGTGACCCACGGGCGGCTGTTGTTGTTGTTGTTGTCGAGCCCAAGTCACGGGATTTTTATAAAAAGCCCAGCGAGAAACCTCAGCCCCGAGGTGCGGCCGCAGCTTCCCGCAGAGGAACGTTCCGTGGGAAACCTCTGCCACGGGAATCCCGGCCAAACCCCACTGCTGAAAGCACACTGCAGCACCTGCAGTGCCCCCGAGCTGCTGCCAGAGGGGTAAAGGTGCTGTCAGGAAACAACCAGGAGCAAATCCAAGCTCTGCTCACGCTCCTGCTGCTGCCACCAGGCCGGGAGGGTTGGGTCACGCAGGGAATGTGGGAAGGAGACAGAGTTTTCTGTCAGGAATGGTTCAGACAGGAGCTCTGTGTTCATCATTCGGACAACTGTTCTAGGTAGGAGGTAGGACTGTGTTTTAAAATCTCCAGACAGACCTTTACAGGCAATGTCTTGCTCTGAGTGAGAGATTCCTGCACTTCTGACAAGTTTCCTTAAAACCTTAAAAAAAGGAGGGATTACAACTCTTCATTAAGGCAATTAACACCAGGACATTCTCCCCCCAGCAAGTCTAACTGAGAGTGGCAATCAGAGAGGTTGGAAAAGACCTCCAAGATCAGAGTTCAACCTTTGACCCATCAGCACCTCATTAACCAGAGCAGAACTAGCAAGGCCTCTCTTTAACTCCCTCTTTTTTTACATATTATAATTATTTGGATAACAAATCAATGGAAGCAGCCGAGTGATGAGCCTCATGTGACCTTCAAATTAATTAATGTGTGACTGGAAGATTCCCAAACAGGGTGTCCACCCCCTGACCTCTGCACTAATGGGATTTCATCCCGATAAACGTTAGGGTTAGGGTTAACAGGAGTCTCCTGAAGCATTCCTGACCTCAGTGCTGCGTTCAGCAGGTTTTAGGGAAGCGATCCCCAACAGCCCCATGAATCTCTGCATGCCCAGATCTTCCAGGAGCCATTCCCTCAAGGATCCACGGCAGGAATATGTGTGCACACACAGAGTGTGCCGAGGTGGGTGGGGAACACCCAGAGCTGTAACCCCTCTCTGTTGCATGAACTGTTCCCTGACTTTTCCATGGAATTTCGTTGCATTCCCACGGAGCTGGCAGACAGGCAGGATCCAGCACACCTGGACCTTGTCCTGGGCCACTTACACACAAATAACCCAGCACCCAGGTGACCTTGCCAGGCAGGAGCGCTCAGTCCTGGCTCTTCTGCACCTCTCCCACCCCTCTCTTTCCTGCTAATTGGACGAGAATCCAATTAACGAGTCAGTTGATGACTTTGCAGATGAACGGGTGCATTATCCAAGTTTATCTCGAGAAGCCAAACCCAGCTGCTGCCAGCACTGTGCGTGCTTCAGACCACAAATTAATTTAATTTAGGACACGTATGCCACATGCATCCACAGCAATCACAAACAACAGGACTCCGTCACCTCCAAGGCTGCCTCGTAACTGCTCTGCAGATCCATAATCTGCTGCTGAAAAGTGGCTTTCAAGGAAGGGAACTGCCCATGGGAGAAGGAGCTGCCTCTCCAGGAATTCATTTACACGAGGAAAAACAGAACACGGGGCTCTGCACCCCTCACTGACATGGGTGAGGTGGAAAAGGCATAAACAAGGAGTTACTTCCAGGAACGTCTGCAATCTGTTCCAGAAAAACAACTGGAATGTGCTAAAGGAAGGAAAGGACAGGGTGCAGAGGGCTTTGGGGGCCACGCAACTGAGGGAGCCCCGAAACCCACAACCGGGGGGGTGGTTCTGGAGCAGAAATCCTATAGAAATTCCTGTGTGAGGATGGATTTAAGAATCACCTTTAGCTGCACTTTCTGCCTTCAACTGCTCCTTGTAAACCCGACCTGTGACACCCAGCTGGTGACAATTCCCTGGGTGACCCCAGAAAGTCACTGGGAGGGAGTCACAGAAATCCCACCCTGGATGTTGCTCAGTCCTCAGCTGTTTTAGGGCTGGACTCGGTGATCCCGGAGGCCTTTTCCAGCCTCAGTGATTCCCTGTCCGTGCCACCAGCTGCACGTGCTCCAGGACAGGGACCTGGACTCCTTGGCACACGTCGAGGCCACCAGGCCCCACGGGACCTTTGGGGCGGGGGGAAAACATCTTCCCAAATAAACACACAAACACGCCAGCGGCTCTGTGTTTGCAGAGGCCAGGAATAGCTCCCAAAATGTGGGAAAACACTGGGACTGGGGAAGCAGAAAGTGGTCACGGCTCAGGACAGCTGGGGTGAGGCACGTCAGGGTCTTGTCCTGTGGTCACTCGGCCAAGTCGTTTCTCAACCCCTGGGGAGGGGCAGCAGTGCCTTGGAATGATTCCCTCTCCCTCCTGTCTTTCCTGTTGCACTGGAGAACAAGGCTTATAGAGGTGGGATGGGAGGACTGGAGCCTGATTTCCCTAATCCAAACACGGGAACACTACTCCAGGTAACACCTGCCTGGGAAAAGGAGGGAAACACAGCCCAGGTGTGCACAGGAGCTGTGGGAAACAGAGTCAGGTGCACATAGGACCAGCATCCTTTACTAAAATCCAACCTAAACCTCCCCTGATGTGGCTTCGTAATTCATTCCTTGAGAAGCAACAGGTTCAGAGAGTGCTTTGAACACTGGGACAAGCACTGGATTCATGGGCACCTCCTGGTCATTCCCATGGAGTTGCTGACCACGGCAGTGGGGCTCCAACTGCTTGCCAAGGTAGTCCCCTACACCAGGCAAAATCCAGCCAGTTGCTCACAAAAACCTACATGGGCCATGCAGAATGACAGGATAATCATCGTGGAATGGTTTGGGGTGGAAGGGACTCGGATCATCCAGTTCTATCCCTGCCATGGGCTCGGATGGACTGGGGAGGGTGGCACACACACCTTCCAGACCCCCTTCCCCTCCAGATGTGAGCTTGGATGTACCAGGGATGGGGGGACACCTTCGACACCGCCCTTTCCCTCCAGATGTGACCTGGGATGGACTGGGGAGAGGGGCACACACTTTCCAGACCCCCTTTCTATCCAGGACAAGGGGGGGACACACACCTTCCAGACCAAGTTTCCCTCCGGATGTGACTGGGATGGATTGGGAAGGCGGACGCACGCCTTCCAGACCCCTTTTCCCTCCAAATGTGAGTTGGGATGTACTGGGGAAGGGACACACAGATTCCACACACCCCTGTCCCTCCAGATGTGAGCTGGAGGCCCAGGGTAACGCCCGGAGCGTAGGGCAGGCCGGCGGTGCCCAGCACTGGGAACGGGGAAAGGGCAGGAATACCGCGGGAGCCGGGCTCCCCCCGCTGCCGGAGGGGGCCGGCTACCCTTCAGCCCCGGGCGGGGGTCGCTCCCTCAGCACTGCGGGCGGCTGAGGATCCGCGCCGGAGCCCTGAGGGGCCCGTCCGTGAGGCGACCCCGGGCCGCCCCTCCCCGCGGAGCCGGGAACAATAGGCGGTCTCGCCCCCTCCCCACTCACAGGGTCTTGGGCATTTCATCCTCCATGGCGCCGCCGCCGCCCGCCCCGGCTCTTCCCGCCCGCCGGGGCGGCCCCGTGAGCCCTGGGCAGCCCGGGCAGCCCGAGCGGCGCCGGCCCC
>VXAZ01010082.1:0-14490 GCA_013399875.1 Gymnorhina tibicen
TTGGCCTAAACCACCACAGAAGGTAACTGAGCACTGGACACAGGCTGCTTAGAGAAGTAAGAGTCCAAACATGCCAATAGTATTTCCCCTCAGTTTTCGATGCAATACAAATTTATTCTTTGGTATGGAGTATAGCCTTCAATAATTATTGTAAAGCTATGCACTTTCAGAAAAACATTTTATTAGATATTGAAATAAAAAAATGTTGCAGAACTCTTGACTTGCTACCTCTGACAAATTCAGCTGAAGAAACTATAACTTCACACTACACTGAGACAAAACATTTTTTCCTTTTACTCAAACCACGTTTGTTAAATACTTCTCTACCCAGCTCTCTCTTCTTTTTCTCACTAATGTTGTCTCAACAGATACCAAGAGTGACTGTAACAATACATCTACCATGGAATGGATTTTTGTTATCAAAGGATTTCAAAGGATTTTCATTTCAACTTGATAATCACCACTTAAAGAAACACCATATGAAAATATTAATTGTGTCGGAATATACTGGAACTGCTTCTGCCACCTTAATGCAACACTAAGATATATTTTGTCAACTTTAAGATTTTTATTCAAATACATAAACAACTAAACTATTTCACATATCACCAGTTTACTACTAAATTAAGTATCATTCATTCCTTAACTTTGTAGGCATTTCCATAACACCATTTCAGACAGCCATCAACCTCTGGCAGTGAGCTTTGCAGATGGGGTAGATAGTGCAGAGAAAAACACCCAACACACAAAGGGAATTGTCCATTCTATTACCTAGCATCCTGTGCCTCCCACCTACCATTAAGCTACAGCATAAACATATTACTTCTATACTTAAATGAAAAAGTACACACTGAACAGACAATCATTAAGTCAGTCTCATTCAGGATTGTGGTGCATTGCCTTGCACAGTATTTGCATGCACTCTGCACACTAAGGACAGAACTGAAACAGAGGTAGGATGTATGATGATTGGTTAACATGTCCATATAGTGCTTCCACAATTCAACAATTAAAGAGGTCATCCCAGTCAGGGAATTCTGAATTCCCTGAGCTCATCAGCTGGTCTGTGTCACTGATCCAAAGAAGCCATGCCCTGCTTCTTGCCACCCTGCCCAATAACCATGGTTATGTAAGCCTTTGCACTCATGGATATTAAGTTTAGCCCAGTATTGGTAAATGATTGGATTTGCTGTTGTTTTGACCTGGATAACTGTACTAGTGAATTACTGAATGTGTTGTAACAACACAGATAATTGTACTACGGATCTCTATTTAGCAATAGCTTGTTTATCCCTAAAGCTGTTGGATCTAGCATCTCTTACTGTATCCTGAACCTGTAGCTTGGCAGTGCCTCCTTAGGCTGTTACAATGATCAAAGATAAATATCAATCATACTTTGGGACTTTGAGTATTTTAATTAGCAGAATTTGTTACATATTGACAAGCTTCTCCCACTGCTACAAAATTAATCATATTAAAATTTATTCCCATTTTCCCGAGGTACTTAGAAAAGAGGAAGTGTATTAGGTGTTTGCTTATAATATTAGTGACATCTTTGTTCAATTCTATAAAAACAGATGGTATGACTACAAAGAAAGTATGCTTCCAAAATAAAACATCAGGACTGAAAGAATAAAACTTACTATCAACATGCAGCTAATTTAAATGACTTAACTGACAATGGTAAAAAAAATTACTTTGTATTAAAATAGATGTATGAAAGAGAAAAGAAACTGATTATTTTTAATTAGCAAACAACTTTTTTTTTAAAGTCACAAAAATTATAAGTTACAAAGAAAAAACAGGTAAGTAGATGGAGGTATAAGTTTCTGAATCAATTTTTCATAATCTATTTTGCTGCCTAAATGTTTTTATATTGAAGGATCTGCAAGAGCAAATACTCAACTACACAATTATGCTGGTCCTGCAAAGACTTCAATATCACTTTTCTCTTAACAAGCTAAGTAGCCTCATTGACCAACACAAAATCAGGGCCTTCGCAGTCATGCTTTTTGTCAGAAATTTTGCATCCTCTTTTATGAAAGTTAACCTTCGTGCTATCATACGAGTTACAATACTCTGACAGCAAAATCCACTTATAATTGTGAAAGTAATGATTACTTAGTATCAAATACATGATCATTCACCAAGAATTACCTCTCTTTCTAAAAAATATTTGAAAAAAAGCACAACCTTACTTTCTGAGATACATAATAACCAGTTCTAACAGAAAAAGCAGTCTGATCTTTCAGAGAGAAGAACAGGATACTATATCTCTGACATAATACACAATATTGAAGAAGTAACTTCACCTTTATATGCTTCTATTTCCATCCTCAGTTTTTATCTTAAACTGCCTGATTATATTGCTAACTCTTTATGGAAGTGTAAAACTTAAAGACTATTCAAACACTGTCTTCACAAAACAAGGTCTTATTCTTTAGTACCTTTCACAAAAAGTCAAGAAATCAAAAGAGGAAAGGATTAGTAGAAAGCCTGCCATGGTTAGAGATTATTTTAAAAAACAAAACATTTAATATTACAGAAATGAACTCTTCAACACCAGAGTTATGAGAGATGGTAAAAATGAACCCAAATTCAGATGGGTTTCCAGATGAACTTTGACCTATACCTTGAACATATCTGCCATCCTGTACCTTGAAACCATGTTATTCTCTATACTTACTCTAACTTCAGAAATAACATATTTCTATATGCCAACATATGCAATTTAAGCCTTTGAAACTGTTTCATTTTGGGGAGAGTAAGGTACCTACTTGAGGGCTGTTCCAATACAAGCTGTCGTGGTTTAACCTGGCGGGTAGCTAAACACCACATAGCCACTTGCTCGCTCCTCCCCCCACTAATAAGCTAGAATATACAAAACAAGTAATGCACAATGCAGTTGCTCACCACCTGCCGACCAGTTCCTCAGCAGCAGCCCCCAGACAACTTTCCCTCTAGTTTATATACTGAGCATAATGCCATACGGTATGGAATACCCCTTTGGCAAGTTTGGGTCACCTGTCCTGGCTATGTTCCCTCCCAGCCTACTCGCTGCTGGGGTGATGTGAAAAGCTGAAGTCCTTGACTTAGTGTAAACACTGCTTAGAAACAACTAAAAAATCTATGTGTTGTCAACCTTATTCTCATTCTAAATCCAAAACACAGCGTTATACCAGCTACTGGGAAGAAAATTAACTCTATCCCAGCGAAAACAGGACACAAGCCTTGCAACCTTTTTATGTAAATCTGCAGACTTCCTGGAATTAGTTCATTGTTAAATCCAAAGGTTGTTTAGCGCACTTGCTAGTTACGTGAACTCCATATAACATTATCTGATTTTTTTTTAATTTCGCAAAATATAAACGGAGAACTGCTCTGCCTCTAGCGCAAGATTCTTTATATAACTAGCATTGTAGGAATCTCGATCAAAGCTCATGGAAGGATAAGTATAATAAAAATATTAACGAAGACTTACAGTTAATTTTTGCAATTGCTTCTTCTTTCCAAACATGACCTAATGAAAAACTTCTACGACACTTCCACAGGAATTTGAGAAAGTGTATGGGCATGACGCCGCGCTGCCCACTGCGGCGCCCCCCTTCCCACTTCCCCGCGGGGGAAACGTCCAGGGGTGGCGGACACCCGACGGGGTCCAGAAACGCTGCTACTCACTGGTTTGTGGGGGGAGCGTTGAGCGGGATGGCCACCTCCTCCTCTTCATACTCGGGCCCATCCAAGGAGTCGCCTTCATCCACAATCCCCAGCCCCCCGGCCAAGGAAGGTGGCTGTGGTGGCGGCGGCAGCGGGGGAAAGGCGACAGTGCTGGGTTTGGGTGGGAGCAGCACCCCTCCGGACACCTCCGGCCTTTGTCCAGTTGCCGACAGTGCGTCTCTGGACGCCAGAGAGGCAGGCCCGGAGCTTAGCGCCAGGAGCCCCAGCGCCGAGCACAAAGCCGGACCGCCAGCGCCCAGGCTGTCCCCGCCAGAGCCCACCGGGAAGGGGCCCTGCGACCCCAGCTCCTTGCCCCGGCATAACGTGGGGTAGTGCTCCGACTCAGCTCCGCCAACGGCTCCCACCATCCCGGCAGAGGTAACCGAGCCGCCCTCCTCAGCCCCGGCCTCGGCCGCCATCATGTTGAGCCTCACTCCCTCCTACCTCCACCTCCCTCGCCGAACGCAGCACTCCGAGGAGGTGGAGACGACTTCCTCCCCCCCGCGCCTCCGCCTGCAGGGAGCGGAACTAGTACTAGGAGAAGATTTCTCCAGCAGACAGGCGCTGAACAATAACCGTCTGAGCGCCTAGATTAATTCCACAAGACCCCAGCACTGCTGCTTTACCCCCCTGCGGCCACGAGGGGAGCAACTCTTGCAGAGACACAACTCTACGCTCTCACCCCACCCCTCGCCCAAAAGCCAGCGAGGGCGCGCGACTGCATGGGCGGGGCAAAGAAAAAAAGAGGGAGGAAGCTATAGTTAGCTAGCGACAGAGAAAAGAGCAGCTTGGTGAGCTGCACTTGCGCGTTTAGTGTCTCAATCTCATTCTCATTCTCGTGCAGGGAGTAGGCAGCAGATCGCGGAGTGTAAGGTAGCTGATAAAGAAGATGGGGGGGTTCCCTGCTCCCTCTTGAAGAGTGTAAGGGATACAGGGAGGGGAGAAAAGAATAGGGAGTCCCCCACCATTCCTGCCTCGGAGAAAACAAACAAACAAAAAACCAAACTCCACAACAACCAAACAGAAAAAGGCAGATCTCCCCAGATCGTGCCGAAGTTTGTTCTCCCGAATTACGGCATCGAAGTTGAGAACAACTGTGCGAGTCTCTTGCACTATTAAAGCGTGAAGCAATAAATACACACGTAGGTCTATAGGGAAAGCAGGGTGGTTCGCAGGTCATTTCAGTGCAAGAAAACAAAACCAAAAACAAACAAATAAACAAAAGCAGGAATTTGCTCAGTGTTATGCTGCTGCCTACAGGGAGAACAGCTCTAGTGAGGCACCCTAACGCGGATGCTGCAAGTGCGGGGGAGAGGGAAGCAGATCCGGGCGAGGGGCGATGCCACGGGGTCTAGCCATTAGGGGCGGAGGAAGCAGGGGATCGAGAAGAAATCCGTTTTCGTGTCCAGCCGCCAAATACACAGTGATGAAGGTCTCGCTGGGTACTCACGTGCTTATTCAGGCGGTGCTGTGCTTCAAGCCGCAAGTAGGGCCTTACCGGTGGGTTAGTTTCTAGGTAAAATTGGGGAGTATTCTGACAGGATGCAGTATGGGGTAGTTTTTCTTGATGCTCTGGTACTTGGATCCAGACTTTCTCAGCACAGTGGAAGTTGCCATGCTTGTACAGTGTTTTAAAAATACCTCATAAAAGCCTAGATGCAAAACCCCCAAAATGATTCAAAAGATCTAGCGTTAATTGACCACTTCTGGGCCTGTCTTCACATAGAATGACAGCACTGCTCAATGAGATGAAATTTTGTATAGTGTAGTGGTTTGACCTTGACTGCCGGATGTCCACCAAGATGCTCTATTCACTCCCCATCTATCAACAAGACAGAAAGAAAACACAAGAAGAACTTGTGGGTTGAGATAAGGCCAGGGAGATCGCTCAGCCATTACTTTCACAGGCAAAACAGACTTGATGTGGGGAAATTAATTTAACTTATTGCCCATTAAACAGGTAGTAATACAATAAGAAATAAGAACAAATCTTCCCCCCATCCCTCCCTTCATCCCAGGCTCAGCTTCATTCCCAACTCCTCTACTTCCTCCCCCCTCCAAGTGGTGAAGGGAGATGGGGAATGGAGGTTGCAATCAGTTCATCTCGCATTCTCTGCTGGTCCTTCCTCCTCACACTCTTTCCCTGCTCCACTGTGGGGTCTTTCCAATGGGAGACAGTCCTTCACAAACTTCTCCAATGTGGGTCCTTCCCACAGGCTGCAGTCTGTCAGAAACAGACTGCTCCAGTGGGTCCTCCACAAGGCCACAGTTCCTGCCAGAAAACATGCTCCCACGTGGGCTCCTCTCCACAAGCTGCAGTTCCTGCCAGGAGCTTGTTCCAGCATGGACTCTCCATGGGCTGATGCTTCCTTCAGGGCACATCCACCTGCTCTGGCATGGGGTCCTCCATGGGCTGCTACATTGCTACTGAAAATGTATTTAATCTGCACTTTCCTGAAATTATAGGGTTTTTTCTTGTTACCCAAGCTTATGAGCTTTCACACCCAAGCTTATCTTTGTCATTAATTAATTCTGGTAACTTCAGTGGGTTTACTTGAATACATTAGGTTCACCTCATATGTAAGTACCTCCATGATCAAGACACTGTGTGACACATTACCAGGCAATATAACATGTAGGTATCTTTTTTTACATTATTAAAAGAGCTAACAAAAAATAGCACATTAACACTTGCATGTCTCTCAAGAGTTTTCAGAAGGCATCTAAACATTCAGGTTTTTAAAGCTTTTTATTACCCAAAAGTATTATGTGAATTTCTCCTGAGGCCACTAAACCAAACTAATACTCCCACTTTCACAACTTTCCAGTCAACATCCTTTTATCTGCTGAAATGAAGTTTCATATCATGCCTACTAAAGGCAAAAATTATTTCTGGTTGCACCACTAATATCAGTGGAATTATGCTGGATTTGTGCCAGCATCAATGAAAGCAGAATCCAGCTCAAGTCCTCAGTTTACAGGATTCTAACACATTTGTACCCTGCTGGTTTTCTGTTTAAGAAATTGCAGCTTCAATAGCAATCTCTTATGACTTTGATTTCTGTATTACCATGTTTCAGCATTATATTTGTAATGTCAAATAATCTTGTAGTTTACTGTCTCTATGGGTTTGTATTTAGTGCTGTTTGCTGTTCCTCTGAGATTTTCAAGTAAAATTATTTTAGCACAATCTTGTTGCTTTTGTAGAAGTGATATTCTGAAATCTAGAAATGCAGTATAAATATAAGATTCCCTTTATGAGACAGTCTTTTCTAAGTGCCTTCAAGGGCAGCAGCATGTGTACAGGTGTTGTGGTTTAACTCTAGATGGCAACTAAATACCATACAGGCATTCGCTTACCCTCCCCCAATGGGATCAGGGAGAGAATCAGAAGGGTAAAAGCAAGAAAACAAGGTATCTCTATATTATCAACACTGTGTTCAGCACAAATCCAAAACACAGCCGCATATTAGGTGCTATGAAGAAAATTAACTCTACCCAAGCTAAAACCAGCACAATAGGTATGTGGGAACTCGAAGGACAGCTGTGCTAAGAATTCCTTGCAGGAGAGGGTAATGTAACTGCAGCCGCCCTCCTTTATGAGATTTGTTTTAGGGAGAACAGTTTTAAATCCAACAAGGATTCCACAGAAAGAGAGCTTCTTGTAAGATCAGCTGAATTGTTGCATCTCTGCCCCTGACATGCCATTTGTTTTCATTTTACAGTAGGAGCTCTAAGGCATACAAGTTGGCTTCCATTATACAAACTTTCATGGGGCTTTATTTGCATAACTATATTTGAATAAAGGAACCAAAAGCTTGACACGCAAACCCAATACATGCCAACAGACTGGGGGTGGGCAAGAGCAATAAAAGCTAAGAGAAAGCAGGAGGAGAGGGGGCATTCGTTATTATGGCATTTGTCTTCTGAAGCTACCACTACACATACTGAGGCCCTATTACTTCCCAGGAAGTGGCTGAACATTACCTGCTGATGGAAAGTAGAGAATAAATCTTTTTGCTTTGCTTTGTTTCTGTGTGCAGCCTTTGCTTTTCTTTATTAAACTGCCTTTATCTTGACCCAGGAATTTTTCATCTTATTTTCTCCCCCTGTCCCCCTGGGGAGTAGGAGTGAGGAAGTCCCTTGGTGGGCACCTGGCAGCCAGACAAGGTCAACCCATGATATGCTAAGGCCTGAACAGCAGGCCTAAGCCTGAGTTGACTTACAAGATGAATCTCAAGCATGATGCTATTAATACCATCAAGGTTCTTTAGTTAAAAATAGATGATTAAAACATTTATATTAGTTGTTCTTAATGCCAAACCTGCTGTTGTAGAGATGTTTGTATAACCTTGTGTAGGATATATCAAGAAATCCTCCCAACAGATATCTCTAGAGACTTGTTAGTAGAATATTTTAGGCAAAACCCTCCCAGCCATGGCCTGGGCTNATATCAAGAAATCCTCCCAACAGATATCTCTAGAGACTTGTTAGTAGAATATTTTAGGCAAAACCCTCCCAGCCATGGCCTGGGCTATGGCCAAGCCCTGGCCCCAGCTGGTCCAGAAGTGGGCCATCAGAACCAGATGTTTTCTGCACAAAAAGGTAAACAAGTCATTTGGACTTGTCAATTTGGGCCTATAAAAGCTGGACCCCTTTTTTGGGCAAACTGGAGACCTCACCTACGGGTGGACGCACCATGTAAGATTTTTCCAGTTGCCGGGATGGGTTCTCCAGGTCTTTGCTGTGAAACGGGGCTCCCCAGTGATTGCGGACTCTGGATGATGGTAAAATATTTAGGCAACTGGTGATGTATCTTTCTCAATCACTATTCTCTCTCTCATATAGTAATGATTAGATGCATTACCTTGCTTATTTTTACTTGTTGCTAAAGCCAAGCGATTTGTTTTACCAAATGTATCCTTTTACTTCTGTTTTGCCTCAATATTAATAGCAAATTAAGAACATTCTTCCTATTGGTGTCTGTGTCCATTCTATTGTCCCTGTCGATTGGCAAAACAACCCATCACATGGTGGTTGACCCCAGCCAGTAGCCAAGCACCCAAGAGTAAGGTGACAAGAATCCCAAAAGCAATTTATGCCCCATAGAGAGAAAGGCCTCTGTGTGAGCTCGTTGTTTGGTCTGCCACTAGTCTGCTTGTGGCTTTTAACCAAATAGTCCACATGGAGTTCAAAAGCAACTGCATCTTATGCTGTCTCTTCCTCAGGCAGCATTTAGGGAAGTGTCTTGGTTTGAAAGACAGGTGTCTGCTAAGGAAGGCAGGAGCCCCCCTTGGAATGGAAAAAAAAATACAACCCCCTTCCCTCCAAATTATTATAAATTTGAAATTAAGGGGCTTTCAGGCAAAGATATGAGGAAATGGGAATAACAGTTTTTACTTATATATATATATAACAAAACAATAATACAGAGAAACTGGTTTAAAGCCAGACAGAGTCAGGGGTACAACCTGGCACCCTGCCTGGCAGGGTGTTGGTAGCAGTCCGATGCAGTGGTAGCTGCAGTTCTCTTTGAAATAGCTCTGTTGAAGTGGTGATCTTGTAGAAGGAGAAGTCTGGTCCTCCTCCGAAAATCCAGTGGTGGTGTAGTCCTTGTCCTCTGAGATCCCAGCAGGTAAGGCTGCCTCTGCTGTTCCAAACTCCAGATTTTATCCCAGTGGGAATGCTTGGCTCCTTCCCCCTGGGCGGAGCATCTCACAATGGGATGGTGACTCATGGGGCAAGGCACTGATGGGGCCATTAACAGGAGATAGTCCAGGTGCAGGTTATCTATGAGTCATGGGGCAAGGCATTGTTGGGCCTATTAACAGAAGCTAGTCCTGAGGGAGGAGGCAAGGAACATCGGCACATCTGGTTTTCAACAGCTCATGGTAATAGAATACATTGTAACCCAGGACAGGAAGAAAAGAAGAAATGGTGATAATGTGGGAAGATGCAGGAAGAAGGAATGCATAGGAATTGTTGTGGCACAAATACATAAGAAACTTCTTGTGGAATTGTTTTAACCTTCTTGCAGACTCAGCTGAGACCTTGCTTCTCTGCTGTCAAGGTACCATTATTAAATATGCCATATTTTCTTTTACTGGTTTTGTCTGGGATAATGTTCTTCATAGTAGATTGCATGGTGCTTTGCTTTGTATTTGTGATGAAAACAGTGTTGATAACACAGGGATGTTTTAGTTATGACTGATCAGTGCTTGCACAGATTCAAGGCCTTTTCTGCTTTTCACACTCCCGTCAGCAAGTAAGCTGGGGTTGCACAAGAAGCTGGGAGGGGACACAGCTGGGACAGCTGACTCCAACTGACCAAAATGATATTGTATACCATATGGCATCACATTCAGCAATAGAAGTTGGGGGAAGAAGAAGGAAGGGAGGAAAGTTGGAATTATGGCATCTGTCTTCACAAGTAACCATTACGTGTGATTGAGCACTCTTTTTCTGGAAATGGCTAAACACCTGCCTATTGAGAAGTATTGAATGAATTCCCTATTTTGTGTTGCTTGCACACACAGCTTTTGCTTGCCTATTAAACTGTCTTTGTCTCAACCAATGAGTTTTCTGGCTTTTACATTTCCAGTTCTCTCCCCCACCCCACTTCAGGAGGAGTGAGCAAGAGGATTTGTGGGGCTTAGCTGCCTACTGGGGTTAAACCACAACATTTCTATATCTGATATGTAGGATTTGCTTTTACTTTTTCCTAGACTCTGATCTTAGCTCAGGTGAGAAGCCATGGCACAGGTCTATCTAAAAAAGCATGTTTTCTAGCTATGCTGATATCAAAAGTGTAGGATAGAAAAAGGCATGATATGGCCAAGCCCTAGCATTCAAACAGAGATCTTATCAGGCACTGGTGATGTCCAGGGGGTTTATTCCCTGGGAAAGAGAGGTCATACCAATAGGTAGACCTGGTTAGAACAGTGAAGTAGTTGGAAGGGTTAGTAATCAGAACAGGCAGGGAAATGGAGAATTGCTCAAAAGTTTGTCACGGAAGCAACTAAATACATTTATTTTAATACAAAACACTCTTCATGCCCACAAGAATAAATTATCCAGAGGAATTATTAGTTACAGAAATGTGAGTTAAATTTAAGTTGTAGTCTGGAACAGCATTATGTACAGTACTGTAAACCTCTCATATACACAAACCCCTAACTTTTTAAATTAACATCCACTTTATCTTGAGGCATGAAATCACCATACATTAAATGGAAATACAATTAAGGGTAGGAGATGATGTGGTAGTGCAGAATTTCCCTATTCATACACAAAAACTCAGAAGCATGAACGTTAAGAAGCACCCTTTGTTGGGAAGAAGGGACAATTCTGTTTTCTTGTGCAGACATGAGATGACCTAACCTCTCATCAGTTTTATAGGAAAAACAGATTTTAAATAAAGCAGCAGTAAGCTCAAAAGCCTAAATAGGTATGCACTAGTAAAGTCCCATCCCCACTGCCAGCTCTAATTCAAATAGTTAACTTAAGCCTTGTTTGAAACTTGCTAACCTGACTATTAGGGTTCTAGTTGATGACTATCAACCTACATGAATTTAGCCACAAGCTAGAACCCTTAGTTCTCTTGAGAGAAAATAGCTTTTGATTTACTTCAGGTTGTCTCACCAGCCCCAGAGGAAAACCTCCAGTCTCTAACCTTGAGCGTATTCCTTCACAGATGTTATATCGCCCAGGCAAGTGAACCACAGTAGAGAAAGGTATCCGGTACCTGAGGGAATTAGTTGTTCTAGAGACGATTTATATGATCTGAGCAATGCGCAGTTACCCACAGATCCAGACGAAGTCAAATTCACACTGTCTTGGTTTCATCTGGGATAGAGTTAATTTTTTTTGCCATGTTGTTTCCTTTTTTACTGCAGTGGAGTGGGGGGGAGGAATCGTGTGGCTTAGCACCTTTGTATCTTCTGGTTATTGCTGTTTTTCTTTTAGTAAACTGCTATTTTTTCACTTATATCGCTTCGCATTTGTCTTTCCTTATAAGTAGAAAAGGGAGAGGTTAAAACTAAGGGGAGGTAACTTATTTCAGTCTCCGCCCTGTATAACTGCCTTAAGACATATTTGGTGTCCAACTAAAAGGGGCTCGAGAGACAAAGTGAAAAAATAACAATTTTGACTGAAACATTTGTATATTGGGTACAGAACTCCCTAGTCACCACATTTCTCCATCTAGTCATGGGGATGTGGCACCTAACTTTGTATATGTCTGTATATGTGGAACCATTTGCCCATGATGGTGCTCTTTTTCAGATCAGAGAGGAACTAAGATTGCTTTGTTGATATACTCTGCAATATCAGCTTATGTAAAGATAACATCAGAGGCAATGAAGATCATTTGGGATCTGTACTCATTGTTGCTTGCTTGTCCTGGTCTGGGCTGCTACTTCTGGGGGTTTATTAATAATCACACCCAGCCTGTTGGGGGAACAGGAGAGGATGATTTTTCCCAGCCTTTCACCTCCTTCTCCCCCTTCAGGTTTGACACATTACTTTTTGAGAATGTTAAATTCCCTCCAGATGTTAAGGATAGCATTTTTTTGTTGCTAGTTCTGCTATGTCTCCTCTGTACAGTCTAAAACACATTTAGAGTCAGGGCTGAGATTTCCAGGGAGGTTGTCCAGAGACCTGCCCCAGGGGTGGAAAATCCTGAGTGGCATGGAATGTGGGAGAAAATGGGCCAGATTTTGAAGAAGTATTCTGCTCCAGTGGTTTGGAAGTTCCCTCCTGAACAAATACAGAACCCCGCTAAGGTAGCAGAATATTTGAAAGAAGATTGCAGTAGCAGTTCCAGAGAGGGGCAACTAATTGCATTGTGCTGGGTCCTGGCTAATGCTTATCACACACTGCTCATTACTGTACAGCAGCATCTACAGCTGAAAGGGAAGGAGAACCAATCAGCAGACACCACGGTCACTCAGGCTTCAATTAAATCAGAAGGGCAGCCTAAGCCAATAGCAGTCCCCCCTGTCCAGAGGAGGAAATATAATACCAAATCCATTGGCCCAGTGGATGACGATGGGGAGGCAGGACCTTCACAGCCAGCAGAGGAATCAGAGCTGGAAATAACCACTGAATCTCTATCCTTGGAAAATCTACACAGTCTCCGGAAAGACCTCACCTGACGAACAGACGAGTCCATATTTGTGGGAACCGACAGTTGTTCTGAAAGTCTCACAGAGCTCGACTTGGGCACAATCACTGTGTACCTGTGAGAACTTGGTTTGTACCCTTGGGAGTTGTAACATCAACAGAAGCAAGAAGCATAAACAACAGAAGGAGTGTGGACACCTGCAGAAGGGAGTAGAACTGGCTGATATGTAACAAGAATGTATGCTAGTTATAGACAACCAATAATATTGTGTTGTAGTTGTAGTTAACCAATAGCAGAAGGACATGTAACGCGAATGCTAAGAAATTGTATAAAAGTGGCTATTTGTTATTAAAGAAAAGCTTTTTTGCCCGGAGCAGTTGGTGCGTGTGAGTGTGTCGTGACCATCTCAACAGCGACACATATTGAGCTGGTTGATCTGCGTCAGACACTGCAGGCAATGGTGCGATTTTAGACGGTACTGAAGCGAGGCACTTAGGATGCTTGTTCCAGGATGTGGGTATTGACCATGGCACCGCAAGGAAGCTAGAACCTCTCAGCCTCTGGATGCGACTCCTTACAAGTGTGAAGGAGAGATACCTTTGCCAGGAAGACCTCCAGCTGCAGCAGGGCCCTTGGAAAACCATGGAGCAAGGAATCCAACATTTGCAAGAACTAGCTGTGCTAGAGATCCTTTTCTCAAATAACAAGCAACCCACTAAAAGTCCAGACTTTGCTAAATGTACATCACAGACGTGGTTGAAACTCGCAGAACTCAGGCCACAAGCGTATTCCCACTTCTTAGCAATGCTACAGTGGAGTGAGGAACATGAGACAGTGGGTGCTATGACAAGAAATCTCCAGACATATGAAGACACTGTCCATGCCCCAATATGAGCCCAAATCTTGGCCGTGGAAAACCAAGCCAAGCAAATCCAGAGCCTGGAAGAAAAAATGAAAGAAGACCACCAGAAACTCAGGGAGGAGTTTAGAGAGGACATTTCCCATGCCTTGCCAGTGCAGACCAGAGTCTCTGCTATTAGAAAGAGGCTCCTTCTGACTAGGGAGAGGGAGTACACCCCTCAAGGCCATCTGTGGTTTTTCTTACACGAGCATGGGGAAGACATGAGGAGGTGGGACGGAAAACTCACCTCTGTCCTAGCAGCACAGGTATGTAAACTAAAAGAAGAAATAACTAACAAAGGAAATTCATCGAGGATGAATGTAGCTCCAATTTCCCATGGGTGAGCTCCTAGGTATAACAAAAGGGAGGATGACATGTCCATTCCCTTTGAAGGGACCTCCAGGATGTATGCACAGGGAGGAAGCAATGACTACAATGACCAGAACTAGAGGGGCCCTGCCTCTAGCCAGGTAGAGGCCAGGAAAAATCAGGTCTATTGGACTGTGTGGATCCGATGACCTGGCACATCAGACCCACAAGAATATAAAGCTTTGGTTGACACTGGTGTGCAATGTACTCTGATGCCATTGGGACATGTGGGGAGCAGAACATGTTTTCATTTCTGGGGTGACAGGGGGGTCTCATCAGTTGACTCTACTGGAAGCTGAAGTGAGCCTGACTGGGAAGGAGTGGAAAAAACACCCTATTGCAAATGGTCCAGAGGTCCCATGTATTCTTGGCATAGATT
>VXAZ01010086.1:0-19667 GCA_013399875.1 Gymnorhina tibicen
AATGAACACCTCTTATTAGAAAATTATGTATAAACACATTGAGTTTTTAAATTATGTAGGATAGAGAAACAGAAGTCATCATTCAGATAAGCTAGAGTTCTTTAATTGTTTTAATACCTATTTTTCAAACCTGTATAAACTACAGTCTTTTTAAATTTACCTATCTGTTCCACTCTCTCTGTACTGGAGGTATATAAATACATAACTATATGTACTAATTTCTGTTTCTCTTGTGTTTCACAGAGACTTTTAAAAATATTTATATTTATACCCATTGCAAACCCTTTTCTTAAGTTGTACTGTTGCTTCTCCTGCCAAAATACAGGAAATTTGAGTTTGCTCATTGACACTGGTGTTAAATCCATACTTTCACAATTTATATTACCCACAGGCTACATATATCCAAAAAGACTGAAAATTGTTGCTTGAACTGTGCTGTCTCTTATTGTTTATACCAACATTTCACATAGTTCTCCTTTTCTCAGTGGTGTCAAACAAAACAAAGCAAAAAGGAACAGGGCTCTCTTTGCTTCTTAGACTCTAATGGTTTACAGCATATCAGCTTGTGCCCTGGTAGGTCAAAAACTGAAGAGACAAAGAAGTAATTCAAGAGAATAAGAAACACCCATGTATTCTAATAGCTTGTGCAAGCTATGCACTTTTCTGTTGCCTCTATGCTTCATTACTCTGTTCCAAACACTGTTATCTTATCTATCCTGAGACTTTTTATAAGCTCTTCCTTCCCCTCCTCTCTCAAATGTAACCACAAGTACACCAAGAGGGGTTCTGTTCACTGCCTTTCATAGCTTATGGTGTGAAATTTAAACTGAACAAGTATTACCTACCTCTCCAAGAGGACTAAGTACAGTTCTACAGACTATGATATCAAGAATTGATCACAGTCTTTATATAGTCCATGCTTCACGAGTTATATAGAGAAAACCATTTGTACCTTCACTGCAGACAACTTTTCAGTTCAGAACCATAAATTATTATATAATTTTAATAATTTGAGACCCTAAGGAATCCTGAATTGAGTGTACCACATTACTTTTGAGGAACAATCATAGAGTCTGGAATACACATTNCTCAAATGAGGCACATTATATGGTTTACTTCTCAAGAAAACTATATAGAAGAAAACTTGTCTGTATTAAGTAAGTAATTGAATACTTTCAGCAATTTGTCTTTATTGTATAAATGTCAAGACCAAAAATAAATTATATTCCAAACAATCCTGCTCTCAGAATGTTCCATATTATTATTCTTGGTCCCCTGATATCTGCTGTCACTGCAGCCTTTGGCATGCAAAAGACAGGATCACTGGGAGTGCAGAAACACAGGAAGAGAAAGGGCTGTTCATAGCACCAGAGGCAGTGCCCTGATGTGAATACCATGCCCTAACACAATGTACACTTTCTGATTTGGAAACCAGTCCCCGGGCAAGTGGAAAGCGTATATGCAAGTGGCACATGGGAAACATCTAGAGGGACAAGAGCTAAGTCCATCAGTTGGCAGCAAGAGTGGCACAAGTTTCCTGAGGCACTAGAATTCTTTTTGAAAAGGAACCATGGAAGGACACAGCAAATGAGAGAAAGTTTTGGCCTGGTACACACTAGACATGAAAAGTAATCTGTGATGCAAATCTGGTGTTGGCTTTGAGAACTAGCTCAAGGCAGCTCAATACCCCTGCTCGTGCAGCTGCTTGAGATGCAGTAATAGCTTCTGGTCTGCCAAATTATCTGTCTTAATGCTATGGATAAATGAAGTTGTCATCCCATATTCTCCTTTTGGTTTCAGCATAACTAGCCTTTCTCTGGGCAGTGTAAGAATATCTCTGCATGTGATGACAAGACAGGTTAGAAATTAGGCAGACAGATCATTTTCAAAGGAAACAAAAGCTGTACACTTGTTTACTTACAGATTTATTTCTAACACCTGCAGACACAAATGGTTGTAAAATTGTGATTATCAAGTAGCAGGGAAAAAAGGCACTTCTTTTTATCTTACATTTTGACTAGTGAGAGTGGCTGCCCACCACTGAGAATACTGTGTGCCAGGCTTATCTGCTTGTGTTTTAAAGAGGCTAGTATTTCTGTGGTTAAGATTTAAGACTAGTCATTCCTTTTCTTGCAATTATTCAAATGATGATATACATCCTGAATGTAGGTGCAAGTCATGTCCTTACTAGCGACAGGACATGCATTGCTCTGATTTTTTGGTCTCTTCAGTACTTTCCCAACAATGCTGTATGCAATACATGACACCCCCTATACATATAACAAGCTTCAATGGTCAGTGGTATAAAGAACCTTTGACACAATCTAAAATTCTTTAGTTTAAGGATAGATCTAATCTCTTTTTGTCTTTAGGAAAGTTAGACTAACTGGAGTTATCTGTTCCTGCAAGTTTTTTCTCTCAAAAGAGAACTGTACTAATATTAGTAAGCATAACTACTATGTGTAGCATTATTTTTAACTGCTATAATTTCTTGTGTCTTACTGGTATATTTATAATCCTTCTTACAAAGAGTAAGTGAGATTTCAGATCTCACATATTTTACTATATGAACAGGTCTTTTAAGTGCACTGTTATGACCTTGTATTGCAGAAGGCTCAGGACCTGTTTTGTATGGCNAGAGAACTGTACTAATATTAGTAAGCATAACTACTATGTGTAGCATTATTTTTAACTGCTATAATTTCTTGTGTCTTACTGGTATATTTATAATCCTTCTTACAAAGAGTAAGTGAGATTTCAGATCTCACATATTTTACTATATGAACAGGTCTTTTAAGTGCACTGTTATGACCTTGTATTGCAGAAGGCTCAGGACCTGTTTTGTATGGCTTTATTTTCTGTGGGCAGTCTAGGCAGCATGACAACAGTGCAAAGAGGTGTGTAATATGAATGGTATCCATACTGGGGAGAAGGAAGTTTTGCTTAAGTATGTGACCTGCCTGTAGTCAGGCACTGGTTTTTACTCCTTTAGGATTTTGCAAAAAAATCAGAAAGGCTTTTCTTGTAATCAGAGATAAAGTCAAACTGCTGATGCTTGTCTAGGGTCACTCTTGTGTTACTGTTATGAACCAGTTAAACATAGAAGAAGGAAACTAAGGCTCTGGGAATAAAATGGATCAAACCCAGAAAGGTTTGAAATATACCCAAAAAACCATGATTAAAACCAAACGAGATTAGATGTTGGTGCCAAAAAAATGTGATGTATTTTATTTAATAGTAGAAGAGGCAAAGAGAAAGAAAAAGAAAGAGAGAAAGAAAAAGAGGTGTGTGTGGGGGTGGGGGGACAGGGAGAGAGTGACAGGGGTTAGGTAAAAACATACCACACTTCCAAGGGTCCCAATGACATCTCCTTGCTCCCCTCCATCTGGTCTTCTTGGTGGTAAGGGTCCCCTGCTGCCTGCCACCAAAAAGTATAGAACCCAGTGGAATAATATGCATTTGGGCAAGGTGGGAATGCCCAGGTACCTCCCTTGGTGAGGGCAAGTTTGACACAGTCCCTTGCAACACTGTGGATCTGTTGCATCATTTGCAGTGCTCTGGTGCAGGTCTGGGGACTCCTTTGGGGGGGCCTTTGATGGGCCATGACACCCCCTCTGCTGTCCTTCACATGGATACAGCTTTCCCCAGGGTGCAGGGGTCCCACAGCTGAGCTGGTCTGCACAGCGGAGGATGGGCATTCACTGCCTCAGAGCAGAGACTTTTTACCACACACCCAAAACCTCTCCTCCCCCCACCCCTTGGTCTGAGGGTCTGTGCAAGCCTGGCAGCAGATGGCCCTTGGGGATGTGGTCTCCACCCCAAAGGTGCTAAGCTTGATCTAGGGCCTTAGTCAGGGTGTGGTGCTCTTCTCTGCAGCTTTTATAGAGTTTTGCTGTAATAGCCAAAAGTTCTTGAAGACGTTTAAGCCATAAATTATAACATTTCAGTCTCCAACAGTTATGGACCTGCAATTAAGTGTGAGAACTTTTCTCTGGGCTACTGAAGGAATGAAAGACCCTCCAGCTAACTGACTTAACTGCTTTGGAATTAGGATCCTGCAATAGTCTGACAAAAATAAACTTAGTACCACATTAGACAAAAACAGTGTCAGACTTGGACAGCTCTGTGGTGCAGGCAGAATGGGAGCATCAGTCAAAGTTTGTTAGAGAAGCCCTTTCATTGAGACACGAAGTGCAGAAGGGACCCCTTGCTACCTAAACTCCTCTTCAGAGAGGAGTCAAGGTGCATCTCAGTCTAGTCTTAGCCCAGTGGTTTACGCCTAAATGATCATACAGCTGTAATACAACCTTTGTGCTGCTGTGGCCAACAGGATTAAGGATGACAAACCCTATACATATATAATTTATTTAAAACTATTACAATAATGCTAATGATTAGACAAAAAATACTTTAATCAGAATTACTTACCACACAGTATAGGTACCTATAACTTCTACTATAGTGCACTATTTTTGAAGCACTGTTGAAGCACTGTTAAAGGCTAGCAAAACCAATTCTTGAGTAGAGATTGATGTTACTCACACAGACCGACTGCCATGGGAAAATCTCTTTTAAGTCCTCGCTGTGAAAAAGTGGGACTGTGGTTTTACAGCATGAAGTAATCGGCTGTCAGTCATATATATTTTTAGACTACATGTTGCCAGGCTTATTCAGCAAAACATACTTTTTTTGCTGAAAAAGGTGTAATCTTTGGTTTCTTCTGCTTGACATTTCTGACTCTCCATAAGAGACTCTCTCTCAGGGCCTTGCAGGTCCTTGCACTGGGTCTGATAGTTGGTCAAGGAGACCTCAGCGTTCTTCAACATTAAAACCAGCAGATCCTCTTTGCTCAATCTTGTCACTGATAAGCAGACCCTACTTGCTCAATGCATCACTGAACAGCAGGCCCTCCTTGCTCAGTTCATCACTGATAGCATGTAAATATGACTAAGTTCAAGCTGCTATATCCAGGCTTAGGCAGAGCATCCTACTACAGGCTGACATTTAGAAAGCTTTTTAGAGGTAAAAGTGTCAACTTAAATTTTAAAGTATTAAGATTTTCTTATCCCACTTTTAAGGGACTGTCTAAGCAACATTTTCAACACTGTCCCTGCCACACTTCATTAGAACTTTCCTTCATTTCCTCCTTTGTGTTATGCATTGGATACCTCTGAATGCCAGGCTGTGTGCAGTACAACAACCTTGCACTAGCCAGGTCATTTTAATTATGATGATGCACTTTCTAGGGTATCATCTGGTATGTCTGAATTTCCTGTGCAGATCTTGTGTGCAGATACACAGAATGCTGAGCCTGAAACAGTATCCATCACACAGAATCCATCAGGATTCACCCTGCAGTTCCTCCAGTGCAGCAAATGACATCCGTAAGTGCAGTGCAACAGGCAACTCTTAAAAGCCCTGTCTTAGGTGTGACAGGCTTATGTCTGCACCAGGAAAATATTTGGGAAAGTATTTAAAGATTTTTTTTCCTTAAGGAACCAGTGAAGGACCTCCCATTGCCTTTCCTCTTAATTTGATAATCACCATTTATATTAGCAGTGAATAACACTCATCATACAGGCTGACACCTTTTGTTTTTGTTGTTCTTGTTGGGGGATTTAATTTTCTATTATACTCCCCTCTTTGGCTGGCTGTCTTGGTTCACTCCCACTTCTGACACCAAAGGTGTCCCATCCAGGAGTGAGACCTGAGGGGAAAAACTTATCAGATGATTCCTAAGATGAAATTAGATGCAAACAAGATCGATATTACACCGGTGAACCATTTTTTGGTAAGAAAAAAAAAAGAGAGGATAGAAAAGGCAGAAGAAAAGGAAGGAAAAGGAGGAAAGGGTTGGGGAGAGAGAGAGACACAGGGTGTTACTACAATGGCTCTCACGATGCCCCGTCGATATTCAGTCGGCAGGTGGTGTGCAGGCGCTGCGAGCGTGGACAAGGGCATGACTCTGATGCTCGGTGAACAGTGTGGCTCCTGAGCTCAATGAGCATGGAACACTGAGAAGGCTCAGTTCAGAAAAGGAAATGGAACAGTACTGAGGCTTCCTCATGAAGGAAATATACAGTGACAGTGCGAATACTTTTGTCTGTGTCATCTAAGAAAATACCCAGATTCTTGTACATTGGGGTAAAAAAAGTTCCTGCAGACTTCTTACATTCAGAAAATATGCATTTATTGAACAAATTCCTATTTTTTTCAACTCTGTTTCTGCTATGCGGGACATTTCTAAAGCTGAGGGGGGGTGAGGAAGTAAGTTTTACCTACATAAGAATACTGTTTTTGCAGTAGACAAATTTGTATACAGTGTAGACAAGCTTGACATACCAGTACCATATTCAAAAATGATCCTCAAGTAATCTATGTGCTGTGAGTAACTAACTCCTAGGGGTGCTATATACATGTATATATATAAATATAGGTATATATGCATGTGTATATATAAATATGTATGTATGTGTACATACATGTGTATATATAAATGTATATATAAGTATACATATATAGATATAGATATATATATATATATATAGGTCTTTATTCATTACAGCCCTGCAAGAGAAGAAGATACAGAAGAGAGGGGGAATCTCACTTGTGACATACTCTGCAGAGGTGGATCATGGACTGTGGGGCTGTGCGGGGCATGTGCTGGGCTCTCAGTCTCTGCTGCTTTGGCTCTTGCTGCCCTTGCCCCATCTATGCTTCCTTCCTGCTCCTACTGTTTTTCTGGGTATTCAAATGGTTTCTGCATCATAAGCACTGCCTTTTTAACAACTTCAGTATGGATGTAGTCATTTGCATCCAGGAATATCGAATCATCAGATGTGATGGTATGTCCTGGGCTCTCTTTCCCTTCTGCTGGGGCTGGGCTGTACAGTTNTTTGTCTGTGTCATCTAAGAAAATACCCAGATTCTTGTACATTGGGGTAAAAAAAGTTCCTGCAGACTTCTTACATTCAGAAAATATGCATTTATTGAACAAATTCCTATTTTTTTCAACTCTGTTTCTGCTATGCGGGACATTTCTAAAGCTGAGGGGGGGTGAGGAAGTAAGTTTTACCTACATAAGAATACTGTTTTTGCAGTAGACAAATTTGTATACAGTGTAGACAAGCTTGACATACCAGTACCATATTCAAAAATGATCCTCAAGTAATCTATGTGCTGTGAGTAACTAACTCCTAGGGGTGCTATATACATGTATATATATAAATATAGGTATATATGCATGTGTATATATAAATATGTATGTATGTGTACATACATGTGTATATATAAATGTATATATAAGTATACATATATAGATATAGATATATATATATATATATAGGTCTTTATTCATTACAGCCCTGCAAGAGAAGAAGATACAGAAGAGAGGGGGAATCTCACTTGTGACATACTCTGCAGAGGTGGATCATGGACTGTGGGGCTGTGCGGGGCATGTGCTGGGCTCTCAGTCTCTGCTGCTTTGGCTCTTGCTGCCCTTGCCCCATCTATGCTTCCTTCCTGCTCCTACTGTTTTTCTGGGTATTCAAATGGTTTCTGCATCATAAGCACTGCCTTTTTAACAACTTCAGTATGGATGTAGTCATTTGCATCCAGGAATATCGAATCATCAGATGTGATGGTATGTCCTGGGCTCTCTTTCCCTTCTGCTGGGGCTGGGCTGTACAGTTCTTCTGGCTCTTCAAAGGGTCTCCGGACCACAAGCACAGCCTTCTTAACGACCTCAGTCCTGATGTAGTCAGCTGCATTCAAGAAGAGTGGAGCATCAGCTGTGGGATGGTGTGCTTGGCTCTTTGCCCCTGCTGCAGTGGGTGTTACTGCTGATGACACATCCCTTCTGTGTTCCATATCCTGCTGTTCCACATCCTGCTGTTCCACAATCTGGCTGCAGCTCTGGATCTCAAGTGTAGCCTTGTCCAAGACATCTCTCTTGATACACTCTGCTGTGTCCAGCAGATCTGTGCCATCAGTTGGGTGCTTCTTCTCCTTCTGTCCTGTGCCAGAGGTGGTGGGTGAGGCTGAGGCCAGAGCCCTCAGTACTCCCCAGGCAAGGCCCCATGATCTCTGTCGGGCCAGGGTGTTGACAACTGTAGGTGCAGGAAGGCTCTGGGTACGTCCTGCAGGTTTTTCTGCCATTGTTGATTCCTCTGCACTTAGTTCCTGGTCCTGCTTCTCCTCTGGGTATTCAAATGGTTTCTGGACCACAAGCACAGCCTTCTTTACAACCTCAGTTCGTATGTAGTTGTTTGCATCCAGGAATACGGGAGCATCAGCTTTGGGACTGGGCAAGGTATGTCCTGGTCTCTCTATTCCTTCTGCTGAGCCTGTTACCCTCATCCTCTCACCAGTGCCTTGTTCCAGGTCCCTCTGTTCTTCCGTGCACTCCTCAGATCCGTGGATCACAATCATAGCTCTGTTTAGGATCTCATCTGTTGTGTACTGGACTGTGTCCAGGAGAGCTGGGCCATCAGCTATTGGGCTGCCTGCTGTCCCTGCTGCTCTGGCTGCTACTGCCAGTGTTGCATCCCTGCTGTGTTCTTGCTCTTCTGTCTGCTTGTTGGGTCTCTTGATCACAATTGCAGCCTTGCTCAGGACCTGACTGCTGAAATACTGGGCTGTGTCCGGCCGATTGCGTGCACGGGCTGTGGGCTGCTGCTGTTCCTGCGCTCCTGTCTTGTGTATTGCAGTGCGGGCCCGGGGCAGAGCCCTTGGGGAACTCTTGAAGATGGACATCCGTCTCTCTTGAGCCAGGGCATCGATGACAGTGGGGGAAAGAGACCTGAAGGCAGGTCCTGCAGGTGTTCCTGCTTCTGTTATTTTCTTAATGCTCAGTTCCAGCTCTGGCTCTGCTGCTTCCAGCTTCTGGCCAGGACCCTGTTTCACAGGGTGGTCCTTGTCCAGGCCCTCAGCCCTGATGGACTGGGCTGGCTCTGGCAGAGCCTGTTCGCAGCCTGGTGCGTGCTGCCTCTTTGGCTCTCCTTTGCCTTGGGCGGCAATTAAGGCCTTCCGTAGACTGCTCAGCACCTTCCCGCGCCACATCTGGTTCCCTTCAACCAGGGCATCCAGGAAGGTGGAGAAAGGGATGGTGTAGGTGAGGGCCTGGCCTGGATCTGGGTGAGCTGCTGCCTGCTCCCCTACCAGAGAGGGCTCCTCCTGCACTGCTTGGGTGACAATGGCTGTGCTATCATCTCCTTCATTGTCTTCAAATGAGGGACATTCCTTGTCCTGAGATCCTTGTTGTGTGGTGCTTGCTACTATTCCCTCATCTGTGGGGCAGCTGGGACCCTCCTTGGGACCAGTGTGGGAGCCTTTGTTGTCCTCCAGGCCCAAGGAATTGACCTGGTGATGGACAGGAAATGACCCAATGTCATGTGTCCCTCGGCACAGCTCTGTGTCTATTGCATCTTCCCACTCCTCTTCCTGAGACAGCTCTGGACCCATGGTGTCTTCCCACTCCTGCTCCTTGGTCTAGGCCACTGTCTTACTGGTTGGAGCTTGGGCTCCCAGCTGCTCCAGTATCACCTGATTGTTTATAGTGCCCTCAGTGAATCCCTAAGGTGTCACCTGTGGCTGCTGTGGTGCGGTGTAGCCAATCGCCCACGGCAGGCTTGTGGCCCTGTGCCATGCGGTCTCGGGCCGTCCCCTTCTGTCACTGGCACTCACCTGCCCAGGTGTGCCATCGAGCCCCCCGGAGCGCCTCAGCGAGGAGCCCTGTCCTTGCCTCTGTGGCTCTCTGTCCTCCAGGCCATCCTGCTGCTGCGGCAGGGTGGCTTCCCACCAGCCGTGGGCCCAGAAGCTCCTGCGCGGCTCCTCTGAAGGCCTCCTCTTGAAGGACACGACGACCTCCTTCAAAACAGGCCTGTGCTTCTTGTGCCCCCACAGCCATGAAGTGCTTTGGTGGCACTCAATTTGCACTGACAGGCCCGCTTGGTCCTGCCGTGCTGCTTGCTGCTGCTGGCCTGTGCCTGCATCTGCATCCCCGCTCAGGGAAGCTGACGCAGACACGCGGCCTGCCGGTGCCGGCTGTGCTGCCGGCCGCTCCTCCTCCATGCTCGTCCTTGGCGTCCTCTGCCGCAGACCTGTCACTGGTGCCCTGGAGAGCTGCTGCCTCCCGAGAGAGCTGCTCTCCTAGGACTGGGCACCCCAGGGCTCTCCGCTCCTTAAATACCCTCGCTGTCAGGGCGGGGCCCCGTGTCACAATGGCCTCTGTTTCCTATGGCCACTGCATCACAAGGGGCCACTGTCACACAGGACCACACCCACATTTTTTTTAGCCATTCTGTTGTCTAATGCCGTTTTAAGAAAGATGATGAAGATTTAAATGATACGTGAACAAGCTGAGATGACAGGAAGAGCTTTCTTATTTTTTGGATTTCACTTTCCTACCTTTTGGCTCAGCAAGAAGGACCCAAATAAATAAAAATCCAGAAATATCAGAAAGGGTGAAGAGGAAAGAGATGCTGTTATTTAATTAACATTAATAATTGTTAATAATTGTTTTACAGCATGAAGTAATCGGCTGTCAGTCATATATATTTTTAGACTACATGTTGCCAGGCTTATTCAGCAAAACATACTTTTTTTGCTGAAAAAGGTGTAATCTTTGGTTTCTTCTGCTTGACATTTCTGACTCTCCATAAGAGACTCTCTCTCAGGGCCTTGCAGGTCCTTGCACTGGGTCTGATAGTTGGTCAAGGAGACCTCAGTATTTGTATTTGTCCAACAAGGACTCCTCATCTACAAGCAGCAGCTTAACAAGTTTTATTTGGGAAACAAGAAATCCTCAGGCAGAATTTGAGGTCCTCACTATATATGGAGACATCTCTTCCTTCACATGCTCCTGGCTCTGCAGTTCACTTCATCCTTTGGTCTTTCCAGCCACTTACAGAGTTTTTCTCTCATTCTCCCTGACATCCATTCATTCAAAGTCCTGCCAGAATTCAGGGTCTCTTCTGTATTTCTGTAAAGGCTGTTGTAGGCTGCACTATGCACTGTGACACATATGACACTGACCTTTTGAGGACTTCTAGAACTATGCATCCCTCCCTTTTGCAGAATTCTGGAACTAGAACTGACTTGAACTCAATGAGACAGCTTTGCAGTGGGTATGCTTCTAATTAACTGGAATCCTTTTCATTCCCTTTTCAAATCTAAATTTTCTTCAACACACTAAAGGGAGCACAAATTCTTCAGGCCACAACACAGGGATTTTTTTTCTCATTTGCCCTTGAGGATTTAAAAAGAAAGTCTAGGATCGAGGTATGCAGGCACTGCCATGACACATTACAGAGCCAGCTCAAAATGCTGGCAAAGCTGTGGAGGGAACAGGGGCTCATTCTGGGTAGTAGCTAAACAAATTGTTTGGGTTGGTGCTTAAAAAAACCAAAATATATAGCTCCTCCACCTTTGACAGAAGACTGTGTTTGCCTTAGCTGTATTTTCAGCTCTCATTCCACTGAGTCTCAATCAGCGTATTTTCAGTCACTCAGTCTAGGCTCACATGAGTGACATGCTCAAGAGATGCTTTTTAAGCTCTGGGCAAAATGTAGGGTGTGGCAACACAGCTGTTGCAAAAAAATCCCTCATTTTATCTTGAAACAAAAGGGACCAAGAAGTGACCTTTATTTCAGGTAAAAAGTTTTGTATAACTTATATCTGTATTGTGTTACGCAATATATTTCTTGTATCACTCCACTAACTCAGATTTCCTGAGTGTTACATCGACTATCTCTACGACAGCTGAGTGGATCAGTGGTGTAAATTAGTCTCATTGAATTCATTAAATGAGCATAAATATTTCCCTAATTAGGGGCCAGCCCAGCACAGGGGGAGTGAATGTGTAAATCAGCTGAATGAAGAGCATAAAATCCAGACAACTAGAGAAGAATTTTAAAGAGAGCAATGGGCTTCAGCTGGTTTCAACCATTTTTTCAGCTGGCATGTCTTCCCAGCGACTGAAGTCACTCAGAGTTGTGATGGTGAGTAGCCTATAGAGAACAGTAATGGGAATCACACTGATATTGCATCTCAACTGGTCTTGAAATTTCTATATTTTGCTAATTGTGTTTTATATTTTTGTTGTGCTTTTTGTACCAATCTGTAAAATGCATAATCAGAATATAATATCAACTATCTTCAAATGAGTAAAGTTGATTTTAGTGATTGCACCATCCACATATGGAATATCTAACAGAATCTGGTGAGAGAGTATTAGACTCTGACATCTGCCCAGCTAAATGGTCTTCCAGTGATATCTGCCTTACCTTCATATCAACCGTATTCCTAACATCTCTATGTATTGCTTTAAAAAATGAAACATCTTCTGAAGTACCATTTTTTGTGGGTTTTCTTCAGCTTCAGGGAGTCTGAGTAACACAATGGAAGATGAGTTTCAATGCTGCTAGATCTAACATGGTCTGGAACCACATCTGTAATTTGAAGCACTCATATATAGCATTTTTCTTTTATTGTAAGAAATGTAATGAAAAGTCTCAAAGAAGTGTTTTGGTGGACGTTGTAATAGCTTGGTATGCAGTACAGCAGAAGTCATATTTAAAAAAACCACCCAACCAAACAAAACCCACCACCACCAAAACCCACAGACAAATTGAAGAGTAAGAGTAAAGACTGATATTACTCATCCATACAAATGACCATGGGTAAATCTCTTTCACTCAGTCTCCAGGAGTAACCTTGAGGGGTGTCCCCACTCAAAGGAGGAATCTCCAGACACAGAGTTCAAAATCAGAGTTTCAGGTATATTGTTCTTTGAAAGGTAGAAATACACTAACACAAACATCTTTCAAACAAAGAACTATCTTGAGATGAATTCAGATGGGGAATGTAACTATCTGCTTTATTTATTTGAGACTTTAGATAAATGTTAAATTATGTTAGGGACCAGAATTTAACACTAAGATACTGTATACACTTCACATGCTTTCATCACAGCATCTGAAATTCTTTTAAATAAAATCTTCAGAAAGTTCCTCAGTTTCACTTAGTCATTGCATTCACATCGTGGAGTAAAATGCCAATTGCAATTATATTACTAGGACTTACAATGTGGGAAATGTAAGGAAAAAATATTGCTGTATTTCTAGAGTCTCCATATGGCTTTAAAGGAAGTTTATTGAAGACATTTGGAGTTATTTTAGTTTTTTTCTTTTTTTTTCTGATTAATGTCATATTGCAGCAAGTTGTATAAATTAGGGTTTTTTTCATATAATTCGATATAATAAATTGAAAATCTTGCTTTCTTGGCATTAGATCAAGAAGAATAAACAAACTAGAAGTTTTGAAATACTGTTTAGTGCAAGTGTGTTGAATTCAAAATGTGATGTGTGATGGCTTTTCCTTTATTACCACTACAAAATGTTGATGGTGCCAAGTCAATCCCTCTGCTGGCTGTCATTATACTTTTCTGGTGGTGTGTATACAGATTGTTTTTAGAGTGCAAAGCAGGTAATCTGTACTGGTACATAACAACAGGTAAGATTGGTCTCTGCACTCTCTTGGGTATGGGAAAGTTAGTTCCACATTACATTCCTTAAAATGCAGCTCTCGCTTTAGACAACTCATAGAATCAAAGAATGTCCTGAGTTGGAAGGGACCCGCAAAGGTCATTGAGTCCAATAAATTCGTGGCCCTGCAGAGGCCCCATGTGTCTGAGAAAGTTGTCCAAATACTTCTTGAAGTCTGTCAGGCTTGGTGCTGTGGCCACTGACCTGAGGAGCCTGTTCCAGTGCCCAGCTACCCTCCAGTGGAAGGACCTTTTTCCTGATACTCAACCAAAACCTCCCCTGACACAACTTCAGGCCATTCCCTTGTGTCCTGTCACTAGTCAACATAGAGAGAAAAGATCAGTGCTTGCAACTCCACTTTTCCTCATGAGGCAGTTGCAGACTGCAATGAGGAATCTCTTCAGTGTCCTCCTTTCCTGGCTGAACAGACCAAGTGACCTCAGCCACTCCTCATAATGCTTCTTCTCAAGGCTCTTCACCATCCTCATGGACACTCTCTAATAGCTTAATGTCTTTCTTATATTGCGGTGCCCAAAACTGCCCCCAGGACTCAAGGTGAGGCTGCCCCATTGAAGAGCAGAGCAGGACAATCCCTTCCATTGCCTGGCTGGCAGTGCTGGACCTGGTGCCCCTCAGGACATGGTTGGCCATCCTGGGTGCCAGGGCACTGCTGACTCATATTCAACTTGCCTTCTCCTGTGCTTTTAAGAGATTGTGCTTGAGAAGTGATCAGCACTGATGGACCCCAGCACCTTCTAAAGTGTTTTCCCAGGATCTCACCAACTAGTTCCCTGAGCAATATGAAGTCTGCTCTCCTCATGTTTAGCACTGAAGTTTTGCTGGGACTTTTCCATCTGTCGCCAGAGGTTTTAAACTGAATTGCTTCATGTTTGCTGTGGCCAAGACCAATTGCCACATCACTTCCAAGACCCTCTTAAAATGCAACAAATCAAGGAGGACATCTTTCCTAGTTGGCTCCCTTAGTAACTGTGCTATGAAGTTATTATCCCAGTGCAGTAGGAATCTTCTGGACCTGTGTGTACCAGCTGTGTGGTATTCTGAATTAATATTGTGTCCTAGGTTAAAATATAGATGTATTTAAGTATTCTATTACCACCAGCTGTGGGCCATTAGCTGTTATCGCCTGCTAATGACCCACCCCTGATAACAGACAATGGGCCATCAAGAAACCCCCACATGACTNGAATATGACCCCTCTTCCCTCCAAATTACTATAACTTCAAAATTAAGGGGCTTTCAGGTAAAGATATGGGAAAAGGAATAACAGTTCTTTACTAGTATGTATGTGTATAGCAAGGCAAACAAACAACAACAATGGCAGCAACAATAAACAAAAACCAGAAAAACCAATAACTAGTCTCTTCCTGCTCTTTAAGTGGGAAATTTAAGCAGGAAATTTAGGTGGGAAATTTAAGCCGTTTCCCCTTCGGTGCAATTACGGTCACAGCCGGCAGGGGGCGCTGTTGGCTCCGAGCTGGGCAGGGCGGGGGCGATTATTCCCACGCGCCTGCAGGGGGCGCTGTGGCGCGAGCTCGGTCGCGTTTTCCTCATGTGGGTAATGGCGGATGGGCTGCATGGTGAGATGACCTGCAGCAGGAACCTTGGAGCGGCGGCTGGGATGGCAGGGGTGGGCTTACCCGGGGCTAGCAAACAAGAGGTAGCAGAAACGCCGCAGCTGTAGCAGGGGCTGCGGGGTGTCCTGACTGGCAGGGGTTGTAGCTTGGAGTGCAGGAAAAAGGCCCGAGGCAGCAGTAGAAAGCAGCAGAGCTGGGCAGTGACAGCCGGGCTCCTCTGCAGCAACTGTTGCATGCAGCAAGGGAGATGTGTCCTCCGGGAAGGGGGAGGGGATCGGGGTCCTGGTCTTTTCCCGTGAGGCACCCGAACAGATGGCAAGAATCCTTTCCAGTGAGGCAGAGCGAATGAGGTCCCAGTTCAGTGGCTGCTCTCATGACCAAAGGCTCACCCACGGCAGGAGAAACAAGGCACAGGTCTGGGCTCAGACGGCAGCAGCGAATTCCCCCGCCCCTAAGCAGCAGCTCGACCACCCTCCTTTGAAGCCAACAGAGCAAAAACCAAAAAGCTCGGAGCTTCGCCCAACCCCTTCCCCCAGCCCAAATCTCTGGATATCTCCGCTCTTCCCAGAGAAACCCCCAGGTAAAGGGAGAGTAGCCAGCTGCACCCCTCCTGTGAGCTGTGACAACTTCTTTTGTCTCTCTGAAGTACCCGGTCGTTATTGTCTCCTAGCAACATATGGGAGAAGATTCCCTAACAGAAAGAAAACAAAAAGGAAAAATCTTAACCTTCAGCAAATATCTAGCAAGTTGAAGTCCTTGATACCTTCATTTTATCCTCTGCTGTCGTAAAGACAAGAGCAACATCACACACTTTGATACTGCTAAAAGATATGAGCCTAAGAAATAGCCGGTGTTCCCTTACAGTCTGTCATTGTTGATGGTCCATTGTAGGCTGTATTTACATTTTTCCTTTATTTCCCCATACTTTTCTGAAGCGAGCTAAGAAAGAACCTTACCCTGTGTAATCATATGCTAAATTTATCCAACTATTGTAGCCAAAATATTGAAATACATAACCGCTAATTGTTACATTGGAAATAAATTAAAAATTTATAACTTGACAGGTCAAACACCTTCATGACACTCTCATTTTTTTGTTTTTGGGTTTTTTTAAAGGTTATTTGCTGACTCGTGTTAAGTGGCAGTGTTCAGATCACACATAGCATCCATTTCTTCTGTGCCTTGCTTTTTTAACCCTATTCCAATTATCTGATTTTATACTCCTCCCTGAATTTTAAGTTATTCCTCTTTGACATTGATTTTTATTACTGTGATAAATGCTTACTATAGTATTGGCTTTCAGCAAATATCAAAATGGATACTATGTGTATAATGTTAATTCTTACAGAAGTAGCTCTTTTTTTCTTTGCAACTAACTTAGATGTAGTAGTGAAACAGCTAATATAGTTGTTTTAGAATATAGCTAACTTACAACAATTAAACCACTTTCTTAGTTGGATAACATTCGAAGCGCAGGCATGACAAAGACCCCTGCCACAGACGTTTCTATCAGTGACCATCACCTGCTGGAACCACAAAATGGAGGGGAGATACATGACTCTCCAAAAGGACTGCGCATACTCTAGAAAGGCAGATCAGAGGGACCATGCTAAAAGGTTCCTGGAACATGCAAACTAGTTTGAAGAAATAGATGAATATGCATAATTGTCTATGAATATGCATTTGGATAATGCAATAATGAAACTATGTAAAGCTTGGGCCCTGTAATTACAGTGTGCTTTTGGCTGAGGGCCAAGCACCCAGCGCTGTATCTTTTTACTTTATTATTTCCCGTATTGTCCTTTATTAAACTTTTTATATTCTAACAGGAGAAAAGAACTTTTTTTTTACAATTACATTTTTCTAAGTGTATTGTCTCCTCTTTTCACCCTCGAGAAAACTATGAATACATAAATTTCTTAAAATTTAATTGGCAAAATCATTCATCCTCTTGTAAATCTCTGAACACTCAGAATGGATATTTTGTTTGTTTGTTTTTGTGGGATTTTTGGGTTTTGTTTTTTTTTTTAAAGTATGAAGGAAATCAGACAAAATTTCAATTCAATTGTAGCTGACATGACAACTTACTACTTTTCCTCAATGGTTTCTCATACTTTTGTTATGTAGGGAACTCTGTATCATTCCTGTATTTTACTGGAATATTTTAATAAAGGAAAATTAAGGATAACAGACCTACCAATTTTGTATATTGGTCTTTTTTTTAGTAGGAAAGAAAAAGAAAAAAGGAGATATAAGCCAAAAAGAGTTACCTAAGGGAAACAGCATTTCATGTTGACCACATAAGGAAGACTTTCTGCACAGTTATGAAGAGGCTTTACCATTTACTGTTGGATGTAAGTTTTTTTTTTTTATTTGCAGAAGTAAAAAGAGTAGCTCAATACATATAGAAGACCACAGTGAAGCTGTGAACTCTAGCCAGTGCATCNACCACAGTGAAGCTGTGTACTCTAGCCAGTGCATCCAAATTACAGTTTGATGCTCACAAATGAATTGAGTTTTATTTGTTACTAAAGAAAAAATATTCAGGCTTTCATAAAACATGAAAAATGGGTTTACATTTTCCACTTGCATATACATGGACTTTTAATGTCAGCACATATGCAGTATGTGCAGAGACAGGTAATAACCGAAACATCGATATTTTTTATTTGTTTCATGAATAGTTTATGCAAACCTTTGAGGGCAATATGAAACAGCTTACATAACTAAGTTTTTCTTTTCTACCAGCTTCTAATTTATTCCTTTTGAAAATTGCTTTTAATGTTCTCTGTTTATGTTGTAGGTGTAAAGTGTGTCATCTAGCTTTTCTTGTTTGATCAGAAATTATATTTTATATGTTAATATCCCATGTTAATTTTACCATTCATTGTTTGTTCTGTGATTTGTTTTTAACCATCATCTTTTACAGAGGCTAGTGGAAGATTCTAGAAGCCATTTTCCCTTTGTGATTCTACAATGTACTGAACAATATTTGTAGCACAAAATTTTCCTTAAATAAATGGCTATTACTATTGTATGTATTTTCAAAGACTACTAGAGTGCCTTCATGTAACTGAATTAAATACAGTTTAATTAACTTTAAGTAAATCAAATTACTCATTAGCACTTATAACTTTAAGCTTTAGAATGTATTTGAATTGGGAAAAGGATTTGAATACCTGGCTTAACAGCTCCAGTGTGGTATGAAATTAATTAGCATTATACATATCTTAGCTCCTTTGAAGACATGTACAGATGGGGTAACAAAACTGGAAAGATAAGGAGCTCTGAAAATCTCTTTTTTAATTTACTAATTAAAAAAGGTATTTGCTATTGTGAGCAACTGAATTAAAACAAGATTAGCTATTGAAGAAAAAAAGACACCTACCCTACAGAAGTATTAAGAATGGAATCATAAATTATCTGACAATGTTATTTCACTTGAGGTCAAATTATTTTAATTGTAATGAAAGTAGGAGAAGATAGGTCACTGTTCTTAATCCTAATGAGAATCTTTGTTTCAGAGTAGTTAAATTATGTGATTAAAATGAAAAATAAAAAAGAGATGTAGGAACAGTAGATTTCTTTCTAACTTGATCCATTTCCTTGAAATGCAGTTGGCACTTTTCATTTTTTAAACTCATTATCAGGCTTATCTGTTGTCTTCTGAAAATAAATACTTCTAAATTCATAGACTCTTGACCACTGTGTTAGTTTATGTACTCTTTTTACTTTATTTCTTGACTTATTTTGAAGAAACTGCTGATGATTCTGAAGTGCGCCTTTATTAGTTGTCACAAGTAGATAAGAGCTGAATGAGATTATTCAGAAAGTCATGACAATATACAATACAAGAAACCTATAGCAGTTTGATAAAATCTGTTTCCTTTCACAGGAATTTTTATTTCATTTTGTTTATTTTTACCAGCCAAAGCGTGTTCAGTTTGCCTGAAAGGGCCTCAAGCAAACATTGTTGCTGTTGCTGAAAGTACAAAACCATAGGGCTATCAAAACTGGAGAGTAATATATCAGGGTGTACCAATGTTGTCTGAGGGTAACATTCATGATATCTGAAGCAAGAAATTAAAGCACATCAATAATTTTTTATGGCAATGTAAGAATCAGAGTTGCAGAAGAGCAGTAATCAGCACCTGCTTGATAACAGCACTGTTTTCTGGATAATTTTCTACCTAATAGTATAAGAATGCTTCTACTCAAACAAATGAAACTCTCCTCTGATAGCTGGTCTACATCTAGGCCTACAGAATATCAGTGTATTTTTACATGTAGAGAAATATTAAGGCAGTACATACTGCTTTGTGTATTGTGCATACTGGCAATATTGAAATGAAATCTTTATTGGCTAATGAAGCAAGCAAATGATAGCTTTTGGAGAGACTCAAGGGATCATTTTGGAACTGAGATCACTTTGTCCAATGAAGTAAAGATTTAGAATAAAGGAATCTTAGGTGTATCAAAGGTGAGCAGAAGAGGAAGAGAGATTGTGTAGCAGCATATTATCCCATCA
>VXAZ01010092.1:2418-38299 GCA_013399875.1 Gymnorhina tibicen
CCCTAGGCACTGTACCCAAACCTTTTTCTCAGTTCAAAGCTCGCGGCATCCCCGCCCCCACCTGAAAAAAAAAAACCTCAAGTAAAAGAGGGCAGTTAGGCCCCTCCCGCCTGTGGCTTAACTTTTGTCTCTCTTAAGCACCCAGAAATTATCCCTTAGTATGGGGAAAAAATTCTTCAAGAAGAAAAGAAAAGAACAAAACAAAAGAGCTCCCAAAACCCCAACACAGGGTTACAAAGAAAATTGCCAGGGAAGGGAGGCCTTTATTTGAATAAAGGGAGAGGCCATGGGGCATTTCCCATGGGGTCTCTCAAATTTTTGGAGGGCGCAGCCTCCTATTTATCCTAATTTCCCAACCACATTTCCCTCTCTCTTTTCCCATTGGCTGAGGTACTTGAGAGGTACAGACTTCCCGAATTGCCTAATACCTAAGACTCCCTTCTGATGTATAACCCCCCTTTAATTTTTAATTCTTATGGAATTTATGGTTCTGCCCATTGTTTCTTTAATCTCTCAGTATCCGATTTCATTTATCAGCAGACCTACAGTTTTTTGTAAAGACAAATCTCTTTCTTTCCATTCATCAATCAGTGGAATCCTTCCCATTGTTTCTTTTATCTCTCAGTGCTAGTTTTATCTACCAGCAGGCCCACAGCTTGTTTGTAAAGACAAGTCCCTTATTCCTTTCACCTGGTTGTACATTTTGGGCATGAACTCATTCTACCTCTTCCCTTGACTTTGCTACCACCAATGTCTTCTCATCTACATTCAGCCGCGTATCTAAAACCACTTGAGGACCATTCCAGTCGGAATCCTGTGTCCTTACAGTGGTCTCAAAGGCCTTACTTGCCTTCTCAGGTTTTTCCCTCTAAGTCCCTGCCAAGTCCTTCCAGGACCTCAACTCGGTTACTGAAAAAGGCACCATTACCGTGACCAGTCCATCTGCACCGACTGCCCACCCGAGAGGGGCTTGAATCGCCCCCTCTCCTCATTTCTTCTCTCTCCTCCTCGGCATGTTCTCCCTGCCACCGGTCTTAATTCCTCTACAGTCTGTGTGTGCCCTCCTTCCTCTTCATCCGCAGGGTTGGGGAGCTACCAACATTTTAAAATTCTCTTCCTCTCTGTTGTGGGTTTGGGTTTTTTTCAGGGAATTTTCTCCCATCTCTTACATGAAAGAAAGATGCTGTGAGGGGAGGAGGCTGTCCAGGAGACAAACTGGGGGCAATTAAGAAACAAAAGAAATGGCCAAGTACTCTCACATATCACTGTAGTGGCTCGGCCAGTTTGGGAGTCATGCTGGGGGAAGGGGGGTGGGTTCTTCAGGAGTTGTGCCATAATACCGGGAGATGAATTGGGGCGGACTCCGGGACTCTTGTCTGGGGGGTGGGGAGCTGGTTTGTGGCCATTTTTTTGGCTCAGTGATTGAGGATAGCGGTCGTTTGTTTTACAGATGGCATTTGGCTCCTGCGGGGACATTGCTACAGTTCAGCTCGCTGCCCTGGGGTTTCCTGGCTGCCCTCGGCCGAGACTCCGGCTCCTGCGAGCCCAAGGCAGGGGTGCTGCTGCAGGGCAGAGCGTGGCTGTCCCACGCTGAGGTGAGGCGGCTCCGGGCGAGTGGCAGGCAGGGCGTGATGAAGAACGGGCGCAGGAGGCAAAGGGCTGCGGGAGGGGCTCTCCCCGTGATCTCCCTTCATTGAAGGGTGAGGCGAGGGGGTCCAGGGGGGAGACGAAGGGAGAACTCCAAGGATCTGAGGGTCTGCACCAGGGTTTTGAGGCGGGCAAGAACTGGGAGGGGTTAAGGGCTACAGCCAATGGGGTAATAGGTAAGGGGAGGGTACAGAGGTCCAGGGTCCAACAAAATTTTCTGAGGGGAGGGTACAACAACTTATAACCAATGGGGCATCGAACTAAAGAGAACTTTCCAGAGGGGTGGGTGGGTCTCAGACCTCAGTCCCGCCTTCGGGATCTTCCTCAAGGGAGGAGTCCCCTGCCTCTGAGGTGGAGCCTGAGTGAGTGACAGCTGCAATTATTGCGGATGAGCCCACCACAGCCCTGGGTCTGCCCACCTCCACTGTTCCAGCCCGCTGCTCCAGGGATACTCCTACAGTTTAGCCCTGTTATAAATGACCCAGATCCAATATGGAAATGAGTTATTAAAAATTGATTGAGAACTTAAAAAATCAGCAAAGCACAAGGGACAGCGCTGGGAGCATGACACGTCAAGCCAGAAGGTTGATCACAAAATGGTGGTCCGGCCTTTTGTACCCCTGGGATTGCATCAGCCTTATGCATATTTATTTACAGTTTTGCACAGTCTCGCCCCCGTCACTCCTTTAGGTATCAGCGCAGTTCTGTTGCTGTGGTCATCAGGGTTGTCACTGGATGGAATCCCACTCCTTTTATCGTTGTGTCTTCAAAGTTTGGCTAGCAGCGGCTCGTCCCATTGCAAACTTACCAGACTAACGTTGCAACACACAAATCATACAACCCCCGCAAAAACCAACCCCACAGCCAGACCACCCCGGCAATCACCAAACAGCCTTAACATGTGTCAGTATCTCAACATTTCTCGAAATCTACATTACAATATTCAATTCATATAACATTCAGCAAACGTCAGTTTCACCGCCTTGTTTCTCACAGCCCCTTTGCCCCATCTCAGGAAAGGCAGGCACCCGATGCCCGCCCCACACCCAACCACCTCCCATCTTTTCACCTTGCCCGAGCTCCCCCCGCCGCCTCAGGAGGTTTCCGAGCCCGCGTCAGAGCGCCCCTGAAGCCACAGGGGAGCCATGGTGGCCCCTCTGCCTCGCGGGGAGCCAGCAGCACCCCCTGGAGCCCCGGGGGAGTCACTGCAGCCTCTCTGCCTTGGCACGCGCCGACAGCGCCGCCCTGCCGGCTGTGCTGGTAACTGCACCAAGGGGGAAATCACCTGACAGCTGAGAAAAGGATGTCAGTGCCTTGTCTGGGGTTTTTTTGGATTCGTTGTTTGTTTTGTTGTTGTTGTTGTTGTTGCTTCTGCTGCTGTTGTTTGTCAGTCTTGTAATATCTGTATCTATATCTCTCCTAGTAAAGAACATGTATTCCTTTTCCCATATCTTTGCCTAGAAGCCCAGTAATTTCAAAGTTACAATAATTTGGAGGGAGGGGGTCATCTTTCCATTCCAGGAAGGTTCCCACCTTCCTTGGCAGACACCTGTCTGTTAAATCAGGACACTCTTCCTTTCCAGCTTTAAGACAACGCTCTCCTGTAGTTCAGGCTGAGCAACATCTCTCAGGTTTTTGCCCTTACTCCTTTTCCTCTGGTAACACCATGGCATCTTTAGGCACTGCACCACCGTCCTTCTGCTGATCTCAATGATGGCACAAACTGAGAAATAAATCGACATAAGCTACTTCATTCCATTTTCCTTCCCACTGACAAAACAACATTAATTTTAATAAGGTGTTTATATGAAAGCGCCATTCTTTGGCTATTTTTCTTCATCGTCTAACGCACAGATTGGCAATCAGTGGTTACAATATTCAACCAATTGTTTTCTTGTCAAGGAATCTCCACCCACACCCTTTCCCCAGTGTTTCAGTATACTGTCCAAAGGGGACTTCTTTAGAATTCCCCCTTCAGCAGATTGACCTGATCCCATGATACAAAACTACAATAGTAAAATTTACCATCCGCACACCACGGAGCTTGAAACGGGGCTCCTGGATAAGCTCCCTACAAAACAGCCAGCACAGCTTTCAGCACCTTGGGAGTGAGACTACTCCAACCCACAAGGTACCTTCCCTTTACTCTTCTGCTTAATCCAATCCTGCGAGGATTTTCCACCATGACTTAAGGACAAGTGCACCCTTCATCCTGCTTAGCAATGCCTTAAAATCCCACGGGCCTTGCCCTGAACTCACCGCATCCAGAGAACGGAGGATCTCCCTGAAAAAGCCTTTGGTGTGCACTGGAGTCCTCTTGATCCTGGGCAACCATGGAGTGTCAGAAGTGCTGTCCCATCTGGGTCACCGGAAACTGCCACCAAAATAAAACCCCTAAACCCCAGTGTGTATTAAGAAGCAGAATCACTTTATTGCAGCGCTGGGCACAGGGCGGATAACTCCACCTAGGGTGCCTGCCTGGCTCAGGGGGTTACAGGTGTTCATTTACCAGAAGTATCCATACTCGTTACGTAGGTGGTTACAGAAGATTCCATGATCTTCCATAAATATTTGGGGGTCTTTTGTTTTGCCTTGGTGTCTTCCTGGGGGTCCTTAGGGTCCCCTGGTGGTGTTCCATATATGGTGTGTGGTGTACCCCTATTCCATATCCCTGCCCGCCCTTTCCATGTGGCTTCCCCCTTCCCCCAGCTCTGGTCCAAACCACTCCCTGAGGTAACACCGCCCTTGTACCGCCCCTATGCCCTGCCATGTGCTCTCTCCATGCCCCCTCTGCCCGGGATAAGGGGCTCTGAATCACCTGAGCCGGCTCTCTCTGCCTTGGGGTTCAGCAGCCACCAGCTTCTCTCTCTCTGGGCTCCATGCCATGTGCCAGCCCCCTGCCTATGGGGGCTGGCACGTGTGCTGGTCCTAGGCCATGGGGAGTTAGCATGGAATAAAGACCTTCTGCAGTCTCCATGCAAGAGCCTTCTCGCCTCCTTTACCGCCACCGCGTTGTTGTGAGCCCACAATGAACTGGGATAGCTCGGGCTGCCGAAAGGCTGCGGGAAAGCGGAACAGCCGCTTTCCTCAGGAATGCCCTGCGGCGCTCTCAGGAAGGTCCCTGCCATGCCACTGCAAGGGAACCACGCACAGCAACAACGGTGGTTTTTGCCCAGGTTATATAAAGCTGACAAAGGTGTTTCTGAACCAAATGGGTTGGGCTGGTTTCACTTTTTACAGAGTTCTCGACATTCCACTCCCTGTTATATAACATTCCATTAGCTGTGACTTCTGTGTGAGTGATTTACAAGAAGGTTGGACATCAGGAGGAATTTCTTCCTGGAAAGGGTGGTCAGGCATTGGAAGGGGCTGCCCAGGGAGGTTTGGAGGTGTCCCAGGAAGGCCTGGACATGGCACTCAGTGCTCTGGGCTGGTGACAAGGTGGGAATCAGTCATGGGTTGGACTTGGTCTCAGAGGTCTTTTCCGACCTAAATCATTCTGTCGTTCTGTGATTCTGTGCGTACAGTGGGATCTCACTCAGGATGATCTGTTCCACGGCCTTCCTGGGCACCAGCATCAGGGTGAAAAGTCTGTCGTTCCCCGGATCCTCCTTTCAGCCCTTCTTGTAAATGGGTGTTGCACTGCCCCACCTCCAGTTTTCTGGGACCGCCCTGGTGAGCCAGGATGGATAATAAATGATGGAAAGTGGCTTGGGGAGCTCTTCCATCAGGTCCCTCAGCACCCTTGGATGAATTGCGTCGGGCCCTGTAGACTTGTGAGTGTCTCAGCAGGTCACCAACTGCGTCCTCCTGGATTACAGGGGATCTGTTCTGCTCTCCATCCCTGGCTACCTGCTCCGGGACCCGTTTGCCCCCGGGATTATTGGTCTTAATATTAAAGACTGAGGCAAAAAAGGCATTAAGTACCTCACCCTTTTCCTCTTCCTTGGTGACAATGATCCCCTTTGTGTCCAAAAAAGGATGGAAATTTTCTTTGGCCCTCCTTTAGCTGTGGATATATTTATAAAAACACTTCTTGTTACCTTTCCCAGCAGTACGCAGACTGAGTTCTACCTGAGCTTTCGCCTTTCTGATTTTCTCTCTGCATGACCTAGCGACATCCTTGCGCTCTTCCTGAGCTGCCTGCCCCTTCTTCCACAAGTCATGAGTTCCCCTGAGTTCCAAGCTCCCTGTTCGGCCAGGCTGGTCTCCTCCCCTCCGGCTCGTCTTTTGGCAGTACGGATGGGCAGCTCCTGTGCCTTTAGGTTTTCCTTCTTAAAGCATGTCCAGCCTTCCTGAAGCCCTTGGTTATTAAGGACTGTTTCCCAAGGGACTCACTGAACCAGCATCCTGAACAAGACAAAGCCTGTCCTCTGGAAGACCAAGGTTTTGTTGAAGCCCCTTCTTATTTCATGGAGAATTGAAAACTGTATCAATTTGTGGTTGCTGTGCCCAAGACACCTCCAACCACCACGTCTCCCGCCAGCCCTTCTCTGTCTGTAAACAGCAGGTCCAGCAGGACCCTGCCCCTGCTCGGCTGCTCAGCTGCTGTGTCAGGAGTTCTCTTCACTCCAGGAGCCTCCCAGACCGTCTCCTCTCCGCTGTGTTGAGTTCCCAGCAGACATTTGGCAGGATAAAATCTCCCACAAGAACAAGGGCTGGCGATTGTGAAACATCAGCCAGCAACTCATATAATAATTCATCCCCCTCTTCATCCTGGTTGGTTGGTCTGGAACAGATTGCCACCAAGATCTCTGCCTTGATGGGCTTCCCCTGATTCTTACCCATAGGCACTCGACCTTATGGAGTGTCCAAGGCCAGGTTGGATGGGGCTTGGAGCCCGCTGGGATGGTGGAAGGTGTCCCTGCCCGTGGCAGGGGCTGGGATGAGATGAGCTTTTAGGTCCCTTTTCACCCCAGACATTGTATCAATTGATTCGGTGACATTCAGGAGGTGCAAACACAGGATCGGCTTCCTGCCTCCCCCAGAGCTACAAACGTCCCTGCCCGGGGAGGGCTGCAATCCATTCCTCGTGTTTAGGTACCTTGATTCCCACAGCAGGATTTCCTCAGTGTCCCTGCAGCCCTGGGTCTGTCTCACCCAGAGGTGGGAGCAGTTTCGGGAAGGTGGGAGCAGCCCATGAAGGTGGGAGCATTCCCAGGAACGTGGGAGCATTCCCTGGAAGGTGGGAGCAGTCCTGAGAGAGTGGGAGCAGTCCCGAGAGGGTGGGAGCAGCCCCAGAAGGTGAGAGCAGCCGAGGAAGGTGGGAGCAGTCCCAGGAAGGTGGGAGCAGCCGAGGAGGGTGGGAGCAGTCCCAGGAAGGTGGAAGCAGCCCACGCTGCCGGCACCCAGTGCGCTGCCGAAACCTATTGTCAGTAGCAATCCCTTAATTCCATTACACCTACCGCAGCAATCTGCTTAGGGGAAGCCGTGGAGAGGCTGAGAAAGGAAGAGGCATCGCTTAAATACACCTAGGCTTTATCCCAGGGGGAAGCACACGGCCCAGGGCACGGAAGAGGCCGCAGGGCTCTTGTGCTCTGCTCAAAGTTTGCCGCCAGCCTGCAGCTTCCTCCACTGCTCCTGGGACAGCTTCACCTGCGTCCCCTGTCACTGCTGTCACCTGTGTCCCTTGTGCTGCTCTGAGGTGTGGCTGCTCCGCCACATCCTGCAGATGTGTTCTGAGGGCTGGAGCCCCTCTGCTCTGGAGCCAGGCTGGGAGAGCTGAGGATATGCAGCCTGAAGAAGGATCTGTAGAGACCCTTCCAGTGCCTAAAGGGCCTCCAGGAGAGCTGGAGAGGGACTGGGGACAAGGGCTGGAGGGACAGGACACAGGGAATGGCTTCCCACTGCCAGAGGGCAGGGATGGATGGGATATTGGGAAGGAATTTTTCCCTGTGAGCATGGGGACGGCCTGGCACAGGGTGCCCAGAGCAGCTGTGGCTGCCTCATCCCTGGCAGTGACCAGGGCCAGGTTGGATGGGGCTTGGAGCACCCTGGGATAGTGGAAGGTGTCCCTGCCCATGGAATGAGATGGTCTTGAGTGTCCCTTCCCACCCAAATCACTGTCATTTGATGAATCCATCTCTGCCCGCTGCCCTCCAGCCCATTCCCTGATCCACCTTTTCCTCCTCACCATGTTCAGCAGAAAGAAAAGACAAACACCAGTAAAAGGTGTGGAAAACTTTATTCTTTACTGAACTTTATTAGTTTTCTGTTTGGCTTAAACACAATAAATATTTCTGCAATAGCATTGAACAGACTGGAATTCACACCCACTGCAGTACCTGAACCCCCAGACTCTGGACTCTGGGAAAGCCGTCGGGGCCCCTGGGATCATAGCACCTCAGTGTGGGCCACCGCCAGGATCAGTGTCCCCTTCAGCCCAAGGGACAGGACCAGGGCCATGTCCCTGCTGGCAGGGAGGGATGGGGTGGATTTTGAGGTCTCCAACCGGCTCTGACCAAATGGGCTCCGCGGGTGCTGCGGGCTGAGGCGCTCGGCACCTTGGAGGGTGAGCAGGGAACTACCCCGAGAGCCTCTGCTCCTGGGGCAGGGATGGCGCAGCCACTTCCTTGGAGACCAGCCTAGGGACTTCTCCAGCCAGGTCTGACCACACCTGGATGGACCAGAGGGTCTTTTCCACAAGCAAAGAGGTCAGTGTAGCTCCCATTGTCACCATGGAATCATTGCGGTTGGAAAAGCCCTGAGCCCATCAAGTCCAACACTCCCAGCACTACCAAGGCCAAAGTGCTGTCCCATGTCCCCAGGTGCTACATCCTCATAGCTTTTAAATCCCTCCGAGGATGGGGACTCCACCCCTGCCCTGGGCAGCTGTGCCAGGGCTGGACAGCCCTTTCCATAAAGGAATTGTTCCCAGTGTCCAACCTAAACCTTCCCTGGCACAGCCTGAGGCTGTTTAATCTCATCCTGTCCTTGGGCCACCAAGAGCAGCCTCTGTGTCACCTCAGCCACTGCTTTGACACAGCTCAGAGGCAGAGGTGGGCAAAATCAGGAGGAGCCAAGGCTGGTTTCCAAAAGCACTGCTTCCCTAGGGACTTCCCAGCTCTATCAGAGGCAGGCAGGGTTGCTCTCAGAGGAGAAGAGTTTAGGGGCATCACTGGAGCCGAGATCAAACCAGCTTTGACTCCCAGCTGCAGGTCCTTGACAGGCCAGGAGATGACACCAGGCCAGCTCTATTTAAAGAGCTTGAAGATGTTCCCAGAGCCTCAGGAGCTCCCACTTGCAGCACGCTGCTCTCGGCTCTGGCAAAGCCTTGGGCACGTGGATGATGGTTACGGCGAGAGGCGGCTGCCAAACCCCACCGTGACCAACCAGGGGCTCCAGGAGAGCTGGAGAGGGCCTGGAGGGACAGGACACAGGGAATGGCTTCCCACTGCCAGAGGGCAGGGCTGGATGGGATATTGGGAAGGAATTGTTCCCTGGGAGGGTGGGCAGGCCCTGGCACAGGGTGCCCAGAGCAGCTGTGGCTGCCCCATCCCTGGAAGTGTCCCAGGCTTGGAGCAACCTGACCTAACACTATCCCTGCAAGAAGAGACAACACAGATCAGCTCTCAGGCACCAGGCAGGGGGAGTTGAGGAGCCAGGACCTGCCCTTTCCATCCCCAGGAGCACATCCCATGGGAAGGACAGAGCCAGTGACCAGCAGCATGGATCATTCCCCTCAGGGGCTGTTGCCCAGGAACACTTTACCTGTTGAGACCTAAACCCATGGTGGGCAATAGAAGGGTTGGTTCTCAGCCGGCACACAGGGTTTGGTCTCTCTGTTTGTTTCCATACCTGTCTCAGAATCCAGGAGCAGAAATCCCTGGATTTCTAAGAGCCCAAGGAGAACCCCCCTCCCCAGCAGCTGCCTGGACACTGGGATTGGCCCTGCTCCCTTTCTGTCCCCACCAGGGACGAGCCAGCCCAAATCCCAGCACTGATTTAAGGAGATTTTTCTACTTTCAAGGTGCAATAAATTAAGGCACCGAAGAGCCAGAACTCCCCCATGATAAAGCCTGTGCAGAGGAAGCAGTTCCAGTTTTGGAGAGGGATGTTTTTCCTACACACCAAGACTCAAGCTCGGACAACTCCTCCCAGCCTCAGCAGCATCCCAGTCCTCAGGGGCCAGCGATGCCCATGGGAAGAGACAGGACAAGGCAAGTGCCAGGTTTGGGAGCCCAGAGTTCAGCTGGAAGCCTGAGGGAACGGCTCAGTTCTTCCCTGGTTGGGCAAACACAAAACTAGACAGAAAATCATCCAACATCCACATTTTTCAGTGTTGCCAGCCCAGCTCTGCTATCTGAACAAGTCCCACACGAAGTTGTGTCCCAGAAGATTCCCTCTAATTCCTGTGTCAGAGGGACTTAAATTTATCTCCATAATTCTATTTCATGAAATAGCAGGAGTCAAAAATTCAGGTGCAGCCCAAGTCATTTGTCCATGGAGAGTTTTTTTTGCTGTACAACATCAGTGAAATGGATTGGAGGAAGCTACTTTATTAAATAAACTCTGAAAACCATCCGCCCCCTCTCCCAGCCCTGCCGCAGCCGCACGGACCCGTGAGCACGCGGAGATCCGGAGCCTCCCGAGCCGGACGGCAGCCCTGGGAAGGGCCCGGGTTGCTCCTCAGGCTGTGCCGCGGCCAGGGGCTGGCCAAGGGCTGACCATGAGCTGCCCGGGGGCTGACCAAGCAACCCACGAACTCCTGAGCTCCACCTCAGGGTTTCCAGTCTCGTCGTCGGCGTGACAGTGATTCCAATTTCCAAAAGAAAAAGCATTAAATAGCAGTTACACGTTGAAGGCTTCCCAGAGCAGGAGGAGGCTTCCCCCGCAGAAGGAAATTGCTCTGGCCAAGCAGCGCCTCACGTTGCACAACAATCAGTGTCTGAAGGACTTTGTTCCCATGGTAGTTCCACCTGCACGATCGGCTGTGCTTGTTCGCTTCCGGATGCAGCCTTTCCAGAGCCTGGCTTTAAGCTACACTCTTCATTCAAGCACAGGTCTTCACTGAATCAAGCCAACAGGAAAGAAAATCAGCATTCAGTCTTCACCACCCCACTCAAACTCAATTATAAAAACAAATTAAAAAATAAAATCAACGCAATCACATCTTTGACAAGTGGACAGTAAACGGAGAGATGCCTGGATGAGACACGCGGCCGCTGGGGACAGAGAGAGGGAGATCTGGAAAGGTTCCCACCACGCACCCTGGGAGCCTCCTGAAGGCGCACACACGACCAACACGGGGCTTCAGACGCTTCTCCCAGTGGTGGAATTGCTGTTGGGAAGGGCCAGGCTGTTTCTGGCCGGGGAAAAGGGGCTCAGGCAGCAGGAAAGGACCCACGGAGCCAACCCACAACAGCAAATCCATGCTGGTAGGGATGGGGAGGGCTTGGCTCTGTAGTCTCAGCCACCTTCCACAGCCCAGGCCGCATCCCCAGACTGGGAACACACATGGACACGAAGGAACATGTCGAGATATGGTCCCAGGTACCACACAAAGTGCAGAAGCCACATTCCAATTCCTAAAGGAAACTGAGCCCTGATTTTCCAAGCCCCCCAGTTAGGACTGAACTACAAGTTTTGAGTGTCTTGTCCTTTTTTTTTTTCTCCCCTTAAAAAAAAAAAAAAACAACCCAACAAAGGTGCTAGCAAGTATTTGCCCAGAAGCAGGAAGGCAGGACAGAACGAGGGAGAACTGTCACCATCTGGAACTTTTTGCTCCCAAAGTACCAGCCCAGCACAGGGGCTGTCCAGACAGCAGGACTGGGGACAGCCAGGAACTCCCCCGACCACCAGGACGTCCCCCTGCCCTCGGAGGAATCAGCTGTGTTGGTTTTGGTGGCAGGCCAAGGTGCTTTGCTCAGGTAAAGCATTTGCATCCCCAAGCGGCTTTCCCTGAGCAAGGGCTGGATCGGAGGCTTCTCTGGGAACATTCAGCTGGTCTAAGGTACAGTAACAGCGACCTGAAAGGCTCTTCCTCCTCCAGCTCCGCCCAAAACCCGAAGCTTGCAGGGATGGAAGAGCAGGAGGAGCTGCCCCGGCCCAGCCCCACCCCGGCTGCAGCGGATCCCGCGTGTCCTTGGCCCTGTCCAGAGGATAGTTTGGATCTGTGGTGATGGCTGAAGTATTTACAGGTATTTGCAGCAGGTATTTACAGTCCTTCTGCAGCCCGCAGGCCGATTTTCTCCTCCTCTGCTCCCAGTCAGTCCGGAGTGGGCTTCCGTAGGGAGAAGGGCCGGATGTTGAAGTGCCTGCTCAGCTGGCTCACCTGGGGACGAGGCAGACATGGGATTGGGTTATCCCAGATCCCGGGGGGTTATTCCAGCTCCCAGGCATGAGCAGGGGAGCAGGCAGAGCCCCAGACCTGCTCCCTGCTCCCACCAAGCCCCTGCCACCCACTCTGCCCACCCCAGCCCTGCCCACAGCCCGTGTCCTGCCCAGCCCTATCCCTGTCCCCAGGCACTGGCTCCACAGGGAGCAGCTCTGCTCCCTTCCCAAACAATAGCCTGGTCTCCCTGGGAGCGGGCTCACCTCTGTTCTTGCCCTCCTCAGGCGCAGGAGTTGGGAAAGCTGAGACCAAGCCTGCAGGATTTTACCCTCCTCCTTTATTATTTTGCTTAAATTAATTTGATCATCTCAGCTATCTATATAAAATATTCCGGAATTCATTCAAAGTGGGAGCTGGATAATTTACTTCCTGCAAAAGGAGGCTGAGCTTGACATAGTCAGGGCAGAGGCTTTATTCCTAATCATTCTTCCCAAATTCAGAGCAGTTTGGGATTATGCCCCAATCCCAAAGCCTTTAAAAGCTCTTCAGCTCAAAGTCACTTTTCTCCTGGAAGAGGAGCCAGCACAGATGGGCCCTTGGAAAGCCAGAGGGAGGGAAAGAGGGAGCAGAGAGGAGCAGAGCACTGGGAATCTCCCGGGAGGGGATGGGCAGCAGGATTACACCACCTGCTCAGCCCCATCTCCAGCTGTGATTCCAAGACTAAATTTATTTAAGCTTCTTAGTTATTCAAATCCTTCTTGCACAGAAGCCTCATTACACTAATTGGAAAGACAAGGCAACCTGGCTATTACTCCTTGGCTGTAATTACAGCTGGGACTCGACTCTGTAGGCTCCAGGGTAGAACTGGGGCTCCCAGGGGAAGGGGCTTCCCAAGGAGGGTGTCCCCAGTTCAGCTGGGACATCTGGTCCCTTGTCCTCCTTCCTCAGCAGCTTCCCAGGGTGTTCCCCATGGGACTCTGGGCTTCTCCAAGTTTGTTCTGTCTCTCAATCAAAACTCAGGGAGCCAGGCAGAGCAAGAGGAGGAAACCAATCCCTGGATCTGTGCACAGCCCTTGCAGCAGCTGCCGTGTTCTCACTTTCCCCAGCAGGAACATCCCCACCCCAGCCTGGCTCTCCCAGCACGTTGGAGACCTGTGGGAGACTTTAGAGCCCCTTGCAGGGCCTAAAGGGGCTCCAGGAGAGCTGGAGAGGGACTTAGGACAAGGCCAGGAGGGACAGGACACAGGGGAATGGCTTCCCACTGCCAGAGGGCAGGGATGGATGGGATCTTGGGAAGGAATTGTTCCCTGGGAGGGTGGGCAGGCCCTGGCACAGGGGGCCCAGAGCAGCTGTGGCTGCCCCTGGATCCCTGGCAGTGCCCAAGGCCAGGCTGGACACTGGGGCTTGGAGCAGCCTGGGACAGTGGAAGGTGTCCCTGCCCATGGCAGGGGTGGCACTGGATGGGCTTTCAGGTCCCTCCCAACCTAAACCATTCCAGGATAGCTCTGGTGGTTTCCAACTCGGCTGACACACCCCGGGGGAAGGACAGTGCCTGTCACATCCTGTGCAGTTCCTTTCAATCCTGTGCAGCCTTCCGAAGCCTCTCACAAGGAATCCAGCCCGAATTCCACAGGCTCACAGGCAGCACCACAGAGCCATTCCCAGCGACACTCCCGGTTTTACGCGGAGCATTCCCTGCCCCAACCGGCAGCACCCGCAGTCGCAGCCCAGCCCAGGAGCTGTCACCTACCACGACCACTCCGTAGTGGATGTGTGCCAGGGTGAGGAAGGCGGTCAGCAGGTACAGCAGGAGCGTTTCGCTGCCGGGAGCCAGCCCGGACACCACCAGGAGCAGCACGGCCGCGATGGGGAGCAGCATCCAGTTGAGGGGCTGGCACCGTGTGCTGCTCATCTGGCACACGATCAGCTGGCACTGAGGGGACAGGGACAGAGCCTGAGCCTGGTGGGGGCTGCGGGAGCCACAGCTGTTTGTCCCCAGAGCAACGTGGATGGTCACTTGTGTGATCTGTCACACTGTCCCTGTGCTGGCACTGCGGGGGCACCTCCAGTGCTGGGGGCAGCTCTGGGCCCCTCCTGACAGGAGAGACCTGGAGGGGCTGGAGCGTGTCCAGGGCAGGGAACGGAGCTGGGAAGGGGCTGGAGCCCCAGGAGCGGCTGAGGGAGCTGGGAAAGGGGCTCAGCCTGGAGAAAAGGAGGCTCAGGGGGCCCCTTGTGGCTCTGCACAAGTCCCTGACAGGAGGGGGCAGCCGGGGGGGTCGGGCTCTGCTCCCAGGGAACAGGGACAGGAGGAGAGGGAACGGCCTCAGGCTGTGCCAGGGCAGGGTCAGGTTGGACATCAGGAAGAATTTCTTCACGGAAAGGGTTGTTAAACATTGGAACAGGCCCAGGGCAGGGGTGGAGTCCCACCCCTGGAGGGATTTCAAAGCCCTCTGGATGTGGCACTTGGGGACATGGGGCAGTGGTGACCTTGGCAGTGCTGGGGGACAGTTGGACTTGGTGGTCTCAGAGGGCTTTTCCAACCTTAACAATTCCATGATTCTACAACTAAATCATGTTTAGTTGTAGAATGCAGTTAAATCAAACTTTGATTAAAAAATTTAGTCGTCCCATTTTAAGTTTATCCCCAAAAGGAGGCAGGAACTCCTTTCCCATCAGCACTTTGCTGCTCACAGCACATGTGAAAACTCAATTTAACCAGTTCTCCAGTTCCTCAAGCATAAAGCAGAAGCTCTTACAGAGATGTTGGCGAAGGCTGTTCCAACCATGAAATAGAAGAGCCTGGGCTGGACCTCCAGGATGTCAGTGGGGGACAGGAAGATCCAGGTGGTGCAGAGCAGGAACAGCAACACTGGGGACACGAGGGGCAGCAGGATTTCGTACACAGAGTGGTGCTTCAAGGTGTTATTTTTATAGGCCCTGAAACACATGCAAAGAAATGAAAACACATGGAATCACTGAGAAATCCCTGCAGTAAAGTACCTGAAGGGGCTCCAAGAGAGCTGGAGAGGGACTGGAGGGACAGGACAAGGGGGAATGGCTTCCCAGTGCCAGAGGGCACGGTTAGATGGGATACTGGGAAGGAATTCTTGGCTGTGAGGGTGGGGAGGCCCTGGCACAGGGTGCCCAGAGCAGCTGTGGCTGCCCCTGGATCCCTGGCAGTGCCCATGGCTGGGTTGGACACTGGGGCTTAGAGCGACCTGGGACAGTGGAAGGTGTCCCTGCCCTGGCAGGGGGTGGGATTGGATGGGCTTTCAGGTCCCTTCCCACCCAAACCCTCCTGGGATTCTACAAACTCACTTGTAGAAGTTGTACAGGCTCATGGGCAGGGTCACAGTGAGGGCACAGGCTGGAAGAGAAAAGTGCCACGTTAACGCCCTAGGGCAGAGGGGATGCCCTTTGCACCCTCAACAGGAGGCTCTGGCTGGGCTCTGCTTTAAGTTCCCTGCACCAAAAATAGCTCCGAGGGTGCCCCAGGAATAGCTCAGCACTTTTGGAAGTAGCTGCTCCCAAGTCTGGCCCAAGAGCTGTAATTAAAAGTTAAGGTCTGCTGTAAATTGAAGACATTTCCATTTGAAAGGGCTGCATTAAGGAGCTGGTTTTGTGCTTTAAACAGTGACAAAGTTTAATTATCATACAACTCTAATGAGACATGAGGTGAGTGCACACTTTTCAAATGACACGTCTGGGCACAAGAGTTTTCACAATAAAGGCAATTTGCTGTTTCTCTGGCTGTGTGCAAACATTTCCAGTGGCCACAGTGCCAAAAAGTTGTCTTTTAACTGGATAAATGATACAAAACACCCAAATAACTGACAAATCCTGACCTCAATCAGAACCATCAACACTATCCATGATATTCCAGCACAACTCCTTCCCTGTTTATCCAGCAGAAGGTGTGTGAGCAGAGCTGGAAATATTCCTGCTTTAATAACCCAGCTCCTCTCCCCCGTGTGGGAATTGGGCTCCATTTCTCGTACAGGAAAAGCACATTCATTATTCATGTTAAGTCACACAGCTGTCAAAGGAAAGCTGGGAACATCCACCCGATAAAAGTGCAAGAAGTAGACTTAACACACCAATTAACTCGAAATTAAGCAATTACAAAGAACACCTGAAGGGACACGGAAAATAAACTGAGCAGAACTTGGGAATTAGGAAAATGGCATTAAACAACATCAGCTCAGCTCTACCCTTTGCAGTGGCTTGTTTTGACTGACCACTGGAGAGCAAGGCTGGGCCTTCATTTCAGTTTTATTATCCTGATGATGATGTAATGTTTAGGTGGGTGGATGGAGGGCAGGATCCCCAAACAGCAGAGATCCCACCCACCTCCATGGCTGCAACCTCCCTCCCACACAATTTGGGCTCTGGGGTGAGAGGGAGCCCCAGAGCAGCTGAACTAAAGTGTCCTGATCCCCCCAAACCAGCCCAAGGCTGGGGAGGCTCCATTGGGGGCCAGGTCCCACCACCCCCTGCACACTGGGCTTAATCCCCTGAGAACTCTGGGTTTATCATACTGGTTTTATCCCCAGGCTCTCACTGAAAACAAACTGAGCTTCCCTGGAGTGAAGTCAGCCCAGGCAGAGCAGAGTTAAGTTCTCTAAAATAACTCTGCAGGAGACAACCCTGTTTTGAAATCCTGGGAAAGAGCAGGCTGTGAGAACACCCTCAGTTAGTCACTTCAACAACAGCCCGGGGCAGCAAACAGAGCAGTGTTAGCAGGTCATTAGCAGGGGGTTGGGGAAAAAGGTGCAGTTTAAAAGACAGGCTTCAACTTGGAGTTTCTTACCAATAATCATTGCAGTGAATAGGTCTCTATATAAGAAATTAAACAGGAAAGGTGCATACCAGGCCTCAACTCCCACAAAGGCTGTCACTATGTAGACAATTGAAATGGTCTGAAAGAAAGCACAGGACAAGCGGGGGTGAGAAATGTGATGGGCAAGGCTGGCAGGACCTGGCTGGCAGCACCTGGGCTGGCAGCACCACGCGTGTGCCAGGCAGCTCCAGGGACAGGCTAAGCTACAACATGTTCAGTCCTACCCACCAGCAGGAAGGAGAAAAATAAAACAAATCCACAAATATCCCACGTTACCAGGTGTAGGAAGTGTGAGCTGCCGAGCAGGGATTGGATTGGGAAGTGCCCGTCCCCTGGGCTGGCACTGCTGGGGCACCTCCAGTGCTGGGGACAGCTCTGGGCCCCTCCTGACAGGAGAGACCTGGAGGGGCTGGAGCGTGTCCAGGGCAGGGAACGGAGCTGGGAAGGGGCTGGAGCCCCAGGAGCAGCTGAGGGAGCTGGGAAAGGGGCTCAGCCTGGAGAAGAGGAGGCTCAGGGGGGCCCTTGTGGCTCTGCACAAGTCCCTGACAGGAGGGGGCAGCCGGGGGGGTCAGGCTCCACTCCCAGGGGACAGGGACAGGACAAGGGGAAACGGCCTCAGGCTGTGCCAGGGCAGGGTCAGGTTGGACATGAGCAGGAATTTCTGCCTGGAAAGGGTGCTCAGGCCTTGGCAGGGGCTGCCCAGGAGGTGGTGGAGTCACATCCTTGGAGGAATATAAAAACCATGTGGATGTGGCACCTGGGGACAAGGAGCACTGGTGGCCTTGGCAGTGCTGCGGGCATGGCCGGACTCGATGGTCTCAGAGGGTTTTTCCAACCTCAGCGATTCCATGAGAAGGATATGACCAGGAGCTGCAGGACACATGCCCTGGCACAGCCTTGAACTCTCGAGGTGACCAAAGCACAGGTTTTACACAAGTTGCAGTGACCCTGGAGGGGTCATTCAGGGACTATTCCTTATCCATCTGCTGCTGGATTACAGGGAGAAGCTCACCAGGGCTATTTCAGCTTTAATAGTCCCCTGAAGCTGGGTGGAACACGCTGCAGGGGAGCTCTGCCCTCCACCCCTGCCTTTCTCCAGCAGGCAGCTCAAAGACCTGGGTTAAGCAACATTTTGGGAGAAAGGATCAGAGAACAGTCAGGGACCAGCTCCGGTCTCCTTTTAGTAGGAGAGATGATTATTCCAATTAATGCAGCTGCATTAATTGAACTCTCCTTCCAACTTGTTGCGTTTCCCACCCAGCATCTGACAAGCCAGAAGATAAATAAATTGACATAAGATTAATAAGGAAGAAGCTTTTTTACAATGAGGGTGGTTGCCCAGAGAAGCTGTGGCTCCCCCATCCCTGTAAGTGTCCAAGGCCAGGCCAAGGACAAAGCTTGGAGCAACCTGGGCTGGAGGAAGGCACTGCCAGCAATCCAGGCGAGCTGCCTCTCTCCCAGGTCCCAGTTCTCTTCAGGGAGAGCTTCCTGCACAGAATTCCTTAAGGAGGGATGGACACACCAACACCCCAAGGGGTCCATCACCCTCGACACCACTACCCAGGGACCATGGTCTGGAGGGCCACCTCCCCAGGAATCTTTGCTCCAGGAACAGCAGTTAAGAAGCCAATTACCTCTGCTGGGTTTTTGGCCCAGATCCTGGTGGTGCCAAAAGGCATCCCCAACTTCCAGGCTTCAATTTACCCACACTGGTACCGTGCAGGGAACTATCTAAAGCAACAGTTCCGGTGGGCAAATCAGGCAGGAACCAGGGAGAGGAGAGCCAAGGCAATGTCTACCCTTGAAGCCTTTTTGTCATGGAGAGTCCATCTCCACGGACTGATTCCATGCTTTACAAGGCTTTGGATCCACAGCAGAACACCCCTCAGTGGGCAGCACTGCACCCAGCAGGTTGTCAGGGCGGGTACTTACCACCTGGCTGATGTCATATCCCCAGGGCAGGAAGAGAATCCCTGTGTTATACTTCTCCCAGTGGGAGAGGATGAAGGAAAACAAGACCACCCAGAGCAGGAGGTAGAGGACGAAGACGCTGACGCCGGTGGAACCCCGGCCGAAGGTGGAGTACACGGTGACCACGAAGTACACGCAGGCCCAGCTGTCCAAGCCGTGGTCAAAGAGCTCTCCCAGGGGGGTGCTGGAGTTGGTCCGGCGTGCCTGCTTCCCATCAACGCCGTCTGGGAAGAGGGAAAGAAACATGGAACTTTCCTGGACACTCCACACAAAGCAATGGGCCAGGGAACAGCGGCTTTCCCCACCGCCATCCTCGATCAAGGAGTGGGCTTCCCACCCCCTGCTCCATGGGAGGCTGAAAAATGCAACAGTCTGACAAAATTATATTTATTTCCTTGTATTTCCTTTATATTCCTTAAAGCAGCTTCTTCCTGTGCCTAAGGGAGAACCAAGAGAGCTGGAGAGAGACTTGGGACAAGAGCCTGGAGGGACAGGACAAGGGGGAATGGCTTCAAAGTGGAAAAGGGGAAATTTGGGTGGGATATTGGGAAGGAATTGTTCCCTGGGAGGGTGGGCAGGCCCTGGCACAGGGTGCCCAGAGCAGCTGTGGCTGCCCCTGGATCCCTGGCAGTGTCCAAGGCCAGGCTGGACGGGGCTTGAAGCAGCCTGGGACAGTGGAAGGTGTCCCTGCCCGTGGCAGGGGGTGGAACTAGAGGACTTTGCAGGTCCCTTCCCACCCAAACCATTCTGGGATTCTCTGATTATTTAAAGCAGACCCAAGAGAGAGGTTTACAGTTCATCTCAAAGTCAGTTCCACTATCCTCCTTTCCCATCAGGTGCTTCCTTCTCTCCACATTGCAAAGCAGCTCCCAGAAACGGCTCCTGGCAAGAGCACAGAATCAAACAATTCCCATGGGCTCAGAGAGGGGACAACATAACCCCAGCACGAGTGGGTGACCCCGATCCCCCAGGAAAACTCTTACCTAACGTGTAGGCCATGAAGTTGAGGAGCCCCACCACGATCCACACTCCGTTTGGAACGTGCTGGTGATCAGGAGCTGCAGGGATCAGACAGACCCGAGTCAGGACAGCTCAGGATGTGCTTCCAGAGGGTTTATTCTGGCCCAAGAGGCACAGCCACGAGGACCCAAACAGTGAATCTGGGATGTGAACTTTGCAGGATGTGATGGCAGAGCTGCCCCACAGCAGCTCATGAAACCAGGTCAGTGAGGACTCTGCCTTCCGGGATATATTTGTCCTTTGTCCCCAGCTCTCCAAAATCATGGGATCTGAGAACTGAGGCCGGTTCTGCAGTGCCACTGCAGGCCATGGAAGTGTGTGCAGAGGACACTCCTCAGTCACTTGCTCGCAGAGCATCAAGTGGAGCCTCTCTGATGTGGCAACTCCCTGCCCCCGCAGGAACACGCCAGGATTCCCCGCCCAGTCTCCAGTCCCATCCTGCCAATGGAAACCGAGCTCTTCCTTAACAGCACCTCCACCTCCTCCAGCACGGCTCCGAAGCGAGCCAGCAGAGCTGGCTGCAATCAGGGAGCCCAAAGGGGCACTGGAGAAGGGCAGGAAGAGGCATGGATCCTTGGCAGCAGGAGGGTACGGGGAGGTCTCCTGGGGGAACAATGATCCTGTGAAATGCCACCGCCTGTCTCCTCAGGGCAGCAGGATGGTGCCTTTGCAGCAGCACAGGGAGGGAGGGTATCACATCTGCAAAGCCATCCAAGGAGGAGGGAAGGCACAAAATTCTGGAGGCCTCACCAGCACCAGGAAAAGTTCTCTTTCCAAGCAGGACATGCAAAACATGTATGTGAAAGGGTCCCAAGCCCATCCTTCCAAAGCCAATTTTTGAGAGGCTGGGAAAGCTGGGGATGTCCAGCCTGGAGAAGAGAAGGCTCCAGGGAGCCCTTAGAGCCCCTTCCAGTGCCTAAAGGGACTCCAGGAGAGCTGGAGAGGGACCTGGGACAAGGGATGGAGGGACAGGACACAGGGAATGGCTTCCCAGTGCCAGAGGGCAGGGATGGATGGGACATTGGGAAGGAATTGTTCCCTGAGAGGGTGGGCAGGCCCTGGCACAGGGTGCCCAAAGAAGCTGTCTGCCCCTGGATCCCTGGAAGTGTCCAAGGCCAGGCTGGACACTGGGGCTTTGAGTACCCTGGGATAGTGGAAGGTGTCTCTGCCCATGGCAGGGGATGGCACTGGATGGGCTTTGAGGTCCCTCCCAACCCAAACCATTCTGGGATTACATGATTCTGGCTGTCTGATGTCCTGGGGGTTTTCACTTTGAGCTACTGACAGCTTTTCTTCCTGTGGCTCATGGACCATAACAGCCCAAATCCTGGCCAACAGCCACAGAGGCCACCCGAGCCTTCAACAACCTGGACTTGCCTACCAGTAATGGCAATCCCAAGAAACCAGGATTTTTCCCCTGTAACTGTGTTTTGATGATGGGTCCAGTTTAGAAGAACTACACAAACTCTCCTGAGCAGCGTAAACCAGACCTGGCAGGGTGTAAGGGAGAGAAAAAGACAGAGAAGAAGCTCCTGAGAATTATCACACTGCACTAATCCTTTCCCCGGGACTCCTGCATGTGCAAAGGGACACAACAGAACCACTGCATTCACAGACAGATGAACATGGGAACTCTTAGAAAGTTTAAAGCTGTGAATGGTGAAGCTCAGAAAGAGGATTTGGCCTTGTTAGTCTGATGTGGTGGTGGTTTTGCCAAGAGCGGAATGAGGTGGGATGTGAAAAACAAGGCTCTACCTGCTGATTTCAGGGAAGCAGCATTTCCTAACATCTTCCTGTTAGATTTTCAAACAAGGGCACTGAGTTGTTTGCTCTGCAGGCAGAGCCAACTCCAACCCAAGATTCTGGCTGTTTCCTCCTCCCTCTCTTGCCTGCTGCCAGCCAGGAGCATGTTCCTCTGGCAGCTGGAGGGAAGGTGCCATACCCAGACAAGTCCTTGTCACAAAACCCAGCGAGTTCAATCCCTTCCTCTGTCCCAGTCACTTTGGGAAGGCCCAGACCCAGAGGCCTCACCAACGAGCACCGGAATTCCCAGCAGAGGAGGTGACAGATTTCCCATCTGACCAGGAACATGCAGCCTTACCAGAAGCATAAAAGTCAGGGTCGAAGTATGCCATGAGGAAGAAGTTGAAGACAAGCAGCAGGAAGCCAGAAAACGTTATCAAATTTGGGGCCAGCCAGGTAGGGAAGATCTATGGGAAAGCAGCAAAAGAACAGATGAACTCATTAAAACACGGACTGAGGAGCAGGCGCTGCTCCAGCCACAGCTGCACGGTCTGGGTGTTAGACAACACTGCCGGGAGCATCCGCAGCATCCTGGGGCAGCAGGAAGCGCTGGGCTGGGATGCAGGGACTCAGGGATTCGGGGCAGGCTGCAGGCAGCCCCTCACTCATTAGTGGCACCACAAACGAAGCAGCTGATGGTGTTACAGAGGTGACCTGGGCTGTGCTGTCCCGCTCGGGGCGGGACAGGGACTCACCTTCACGACGGCATTCCAGAAGGGATGCATGACATACAGGGACAGGGGGTTGCTGTCCACGGCGCTGTACTGGGAAAGGGAAACAAAACCCAACAGTTAGTGCTCCAGCAACTCCCAGAAAAAGCCAGGGATCCAGAAGCTTCTGAGCCCCATCCTGTGTGGAACCCCCATGGGACTCCCAATGTACCCCCCCACCAATCCTCCACCCTTTGGAAATGCCAGCTCCAGCTCTCCCAGTGGACACAGGCAGGAGCAAGATGCTGATCCTTCCAACTGCTTCCAACTACTCTGCCCCACCCGGATGAGGAGAAATGCAGTGGGTCCTACCCCCAACAGTGCCATCTGTCACCTGCTCTGCTGTGACCCCTTTGCTCCCTTGCTGGTCCCAATCTCCATCCCCACTTCCAGCAGTGGGGCTGGGAGTCCCTTGAGCAAGATGGGCCTCAGAGGGCTCCACTCCACTGAGGACCTGAGATTTCACCAGAGGCAGCCTAGGGAATGAGGAAGGAGAGCTCTTACCCCTCATCCCACCACTTTTACAACATTTGAGGTGCTCAGGGTGTGTTTGTGGTGGGGGAAATAAAAATAGAAATAAAAATCAAAGATCTAGACAAGGCATGAAATAACTTCCAGATAGAAAGTTAAAATTTGACATCATTTGGCTCTCAAGAGCAACACAAGCTGTTATCTGCTCTCACAGCCCCCTCCAAGCACAGATTACCCTGGATAAAGTCCTCTTCCCCCAGGAACACCTTGATAAGAATCCCAAGAACAATTCCATAGGCTACAGAACTCCTGGGCTCACGCGCTCGGTGCTGGGCTGGGCAGAACCTGCTGCACCCAAGCACCCATCTGCTTGGGACAACACCTCCACCTCCCAGCACAGGCATCTGCCCGAGCCCAATCCCAACCACAGAATCCCAGAGTGGTTTCTGTGGGAAGGGACCTTCCAAAAACTCCAGTGCCACGCCCTGCTGTGGGCAGGAACACCTTCCACTGTCCCAGGCTGCTCCCAGCCCCAGTGTCCAGCCTGGCCTTGGGCACTGCCAGGGATCCAGGGGCAGCCACAGCTGCTCTGGGCACCCTGTGCCAGGGCCTGCCCACCCTCCCAGGGAACAATTCCCTCCCAATGTCCCACCCAAATCCCCTTTTCCACTTTGAAGCCATTCCCCCTTGTCCTGTCCCTCCTCCCTGTGCAGGGTCAGTCCATCTCCTAGGGATTCAGCCCCAGAGGTTCCATCCTCACACCAGCAAAGCCACAGGAGCTGCAGAGCAAGCAGCAACAAACCCAGAAGCTGTAGGGAGGCAATGTCTAAGCTGTGAGGAATTTCCATCTCAGCTTAATGCAATTTTGGGGGGCAGAATTCCAAATGCTTTACAAGATAATAGGATTTGAAGCAGCAGTTAGGGGAGGAGGAGAGACTGATTTAATCTCATTATCCCCAAAACAGCCTGGAACAAGAAAACAGATGCAAGGCTTGGAGCGAGGCAGGGGAAGTGCTCCGGAGCCTCCGTGCCCGTGCTTGGAAGGTATCTCAGGGAAGTTTCACCGGGCTCATGGCTCGGGAAGTTTTCCTCTCTTCCTGGGAATAATATTCAATACACAGCTTTTCCCCATGGCCACGTGTTCCCACCTTGCTTGCAGAAATCAAAGACCTGGAAAGAGCTGTTTCTTGGAGAAAGGGCAGCTGCTCTGCAGAGGTTTGCTGATACAACCAGGGAATCATGGAATATCCTGGGTTGGAAGGGACCCACAGGGATCATGGAGTCCAATTCCTGTCCCTGCAGAGACCCCCAGCAGTCCCACCCTGTGCATCCCTGGGAGCGGTGCCCAAACGCTCCTGGAGCTCTGGCAGCCTCGGGGCCATGCCCATTCCCTGGGGAGCCTGGGCAGTGCCCAGCACCCTCTGGGGGAAGAACCTTTCCCTGAGATCCATCCCAAACCCCCCTGACTCAGCTCCAGCGGTTCCCTTGGGTCCTGTCCCTGTCACAGAGAGCAGGGATCAGAGCTGCCCCTCGGCAGGAAGTTGTTGACATCCGTGAGGTCTCCCCTCAGTCTCTTCTCCAGCTGAACAAGCCAAGTGCCCTCAGCTGCTCCTTGTGTGGCCCCTCTAGACCGTTCCCCACGTCTGTGGCCCTTTGGATGCTCTCCCACAGCTTTAGATCCTTCCTACGCCCCCCAGCTCCTGCCAGGCTCCAGCCAGGACACTTCTTTGTGTGCTGAGCAAGGCCAGTGATGCTGGGCCCACTCTGGGGACACGCTGGGGCACAGGGACAGATTCAGGGCTGGCTCTGGTGCCAGGTTGGCTGCCACCCTTGGGGACAGCACTCCGGACAGCCAGGACACGGCTGCCTGCCCAGGACAGCCACTCCCAGAATACCAATGAGCTGCCAGGCATCTTCAGGGACAGATCCCAAGAGCATCTTGGCCATGCCCAGCCTCCCCCAGCTGCTTTTCCTTGTCAGGGTCTTCACTACAAGCATTACTAAAGTTGTCCCTTCTACCTCTTCACCTGTAAGGCCCCAAACCCAGCAGCGTTTGAGCTTGGCACTGGCTCCATCATTCCCTCACCTCATCCTCACTGGCAATTAGTGTCACCTTCTGCATTTTGGATCTCCATACAGTGGTCTAATGACTCACATCTTTCTATGAGTCATTCTTCTATCATGACCAATGATTCCCACCAGCCTGGACTCTGAATTTCTGCCCCCTTTGCAGGGAAAGAAGGTCAAAGGAAAAGGAGAAGTGCCCAGAAGGAATTTCATACACCCCAGAGTCTCCTTCCCAAAGCAGCCAGGCATCTGTAAAGGGCCCTGCTCTAAAACAGCTCCGTGTCTGCAGACATGGCTTCTCCTCATGGCTGCAGGGAGGAGCCAATCCAGCCCAGACAGCTCCCTCGGGATTGGGGTCAGAACTCCTTAGGGAAAGAGCAAAACCAGCAGCAACAATCTTATCACTGGCACCACACAGGAGCCTCCTGTGCATGCCAGGATGGCTGCAGGGAGCCACAGGCACCCCGAGAACTGGGGACGGGCCCGGTGGCTGTGGTGCCATCACATACGAGCTGGCTGGCGTCGTTACGGGATTTGCAGACACAAATGGCTTGTATGGCTTCAACCCAACATTAACCGTGCAACCAGGACGCCTCTGGGAGATCCAATTATGTGTCCAAAGAGGAAAAAATACAGATTTATGGCCCAGATTCTACTAATGGCCTTCCTGTCCCGGAAAAAACAATTCTGCATTGAAGTAACCTGGTTACCCGGAGCCAGCGGCAGACCAAGCACTGCCATAGAATCCTGGAATATCCTGAGCTGGGAGGGACCCACATGGGTCATCAAGTCCAGCTCCTGGGCCTGCAGAGGACATACCAAGGATCCCACCACGTGCCTGGTGTGATTCACACTATCACCACTGTCTGGTGTTGGGGTCTGATACATCCAGGTGGGCTGGGGCAGCACAGCACTGGTGGCACCTGTGCTGGGGACAGCAAACAAAGATGGATTTGCAGATCCCATTTAGCTCACAGGTGCTCCAGGCAGGATCAGGGCACTCAGCAGAGCAGCTCCAGCAAGTCCATGAGGCTGTTCCCTATAAATCTCTTTAAATATGAAGAAGACACAAGGCTAAGAACCTTCTCCCCTCAGGCTCAAGATAAGCCAGGAGGCAGAAAACTCAACCAATCCCAGCGAATGGAAGTGAGCAGAGCCGTGCCAGGAAAAACAAGGCACATTTGCCCTATGCCCATCCTTGGACAACGTGTGAGGAGTCACCTCGCCCTTTAATGGTACTGATTAACTCGAGCCCTGTTTGTCTTTTCCAAGGTCCCTTCTCAGCTGGCACCAGAATGGAGCACAGTGGCAGTGCAGAGCTGCACCCACCACATGAGCCCATGGGTTTGGCTCCCACCAGGAAGCTGCAGGAAGGATGTGGATGTCCCAGCTGCAGCTTCAGTGCGTCCCTCCTCCTGCCTGGGTTTCACTGTGCAGGTTTTAGACATTCAGCAATGAAAGATGCTCCAGAACACAGCATAAAATCACAGAATCACTGAGGTTGGAAAAGTCCTCTCTGAACATCGAGTCCAACCACCCTCCAGCCCCGCCGGCTGCCCCCTCCTGTCAGGGACTTGTGCAGAGCCACAAGGGCCCCCCTGAGCCTCCTTTTCTCCAGGCTGAGCCCCTTTCCCAGCTCCCTCAGCCGCTCCTGGGGCTCCAGCCCCTTCCCAGCTCCGTTCCCTGCCCTGGACACGCTCCAGCCCCTCCAGGTCTCTCTTGGTGGGAGGAGCCCAGGACTGAACACCTGTAGTGTCCCAGCAAGGCCAGAGCCCCCTCCTCGATAAAGAACTGCCACACTGAGCAGAAGCTTCCCTCCTGCTCCCCAACTCCCACAGTACTTAATAATTCATTGGGAAAACCACATTCCTGCCCTGCCAGCACTCTGATATTCACAGTCTTGGTTCTCAGAGACACCAGCTGGGAGATTCATGGAATCCCAGATTGCTTTGGATTGAATGGACCTTAAAGCTCATCCAGTACCACCCCCTGCCACGGGCAGGGGCACCTTCCACTATCCCAGGCTGCTCCAAGCCCCATCCAACCTGGCCTGGAACACTTCCAGGGATGAACCAGCCACAGCTTCTCTGGGCACCCTGTGCCAGGGCCTCCGCACCCTCCCAGGGAAGAATCCAGTGCAGTCTCTCTCTCCAGCACAGCAGCTCCAGGTGGGACACAAAGCAGGCTGTGGCTCTGTCCCAGCACTGGAATCACCCCGTGGTGGGACCGAGCTGGGAGTTGGCCCCACCGCCCGGGTGCTGAGTCCTGACCCCATCCCATTGTTGTGTAGGTGAAGTAACTTCCCCATGGATACATAATGTGGAGCAACACTTGATGTTGATGGCAGGCTTTGGTGAGCCAAATTCCAGCTGCATCCAGGAGCTCTTTCTGTCTGGGAACAGCAAATACCCCTGAATATGGGTCACCACCACTTCTGCTACAGTGCGAGGTGATCGGCTGCACAGAGGTGCAGAGATGGTGAGCTCAGGGCTGGGAGTGATGAACCTTCAGGGATGCAGTTAGGAGAGGATCAGCCAGCAATGAACCTCTGGAGTGGCAACTGAGGGATCAGAGCGGTGACTCCAGGGAGGAAGACTGAGGGAGGGGGGAGAAAAGGCAGAATCAAAAATGCAGGAATGGGAAACTTGTTACAGTAACACTGGGACAGCCAGAAGAATTTCCTATGTTGCCAGAGCTGGTTTGGGCTTTAAAAAATAGGGGGGGCTTATTTGAGAGGGGGATCAGAGCAGCTCTGTGTGCCCAAGGAGAACAGGAGGGACTAGGAGAGCATGGCGTGACAGCAGAGAAGGCAGCAGTCTCCTCGCCACCCCCACACTCCCACATCCCTGTGCTCTCCCCAAGGGCACATCCCAAAACCTGCTTCCTGCAGGGTCAGTGAGCTGCTCTGGCACCTCCAGGTTCGGATGCCCCTCATGGAGGCCCTGAACCTCTGGGGAGATCAAACACTGGCAAACCTCAGCCTCTCTGGACAACAGGATTTCTCCCAACCCACCAACCAGGAGAACAGGATGGGGGAATGGTCTTCAGATGAAGGTGGGTGGGTTTAGATTAGATCTTAGGAAGGAATTCCTTCCTGTGAGGGTGGGCAGGCCCTGGTACAGAGTGCCCAGAGCAGCTGGGGCTGCCCCTGGATCCCTGGACATGCCCAAGGCCAGGCTGGACGGGGCTTGGAGCAGCCTGGGATAGTGGGAGGTGTCCCTGCCCCTGGCAGGGGGTTGGAATTAAATTATCTTTAAGTCATTTCCCATCCAAACCACTCTGGGATTCTGTGATAATGCACAAGTCAGTGCAAGAAAAGAGAATTTCTTACAATCACTAGAAAAAGAAATCAACTTGAGCTTCTCCATTCAAGGAAGCCACAAGCCCACACACAGAGGAGATGAATCCAGGTAAAGCACGGCACTGCAGGGAAAGAGGGGCAACACCACCCCCAAGTTTTGACAGAGACTTTGTGAAACGCACAAATAAAACTTTTTTTTCCCAAAGCATATTTCTGCCTCTCTCTCATCCCGCCTCTCCACAAAGAGGAAACTCACAATTAACAGGAAAAAACCCACACTGACATCCAGCCTTGTACAAGCTGTGAAGCAGAGCGAGTCAGGTCTCTGACACAAACCTTTGTAATGTGGCCACTTTTGGAGCCAGCCATGGGAAGTGATACTTCAATTTCCACAACGCACTCCCAGTTCTCTTCCAAACCCTCCGGACAGCCAAAGACTTGCTGTTAATTAGCAATGAGTAACTTTTCTGATGGAATTCCCTGTAGCCAAGACTCAACAGACACTAATAAACATTGCAGCAAACTTTCAGTGCAATTAAAGAGCCTCAAGATAGGCTGACAAGCAGCCCACGCTCTGTTTAAGTGATGGCTCTGCACACCTTGCAACACTCAAGGCACGAGCTGGGACCCAGCTCTGCTTTGCATGCCAAGGAGAGAGGCTTTTCCAGCACATGGAAAAGGCTCACACAACCAAAGGCACCAGCAGGCTTAGCACTGTCACCACCTCAACTACTCCCTTCTCTCCACAGGCCTGTGGCTGCTCATCGTGGCACCTCTGTGCCCACACTGACAGCTGGGATTGGGAACGCAGCTTCCTGCTGCTCCACTGTGCTCACATCCATGAGAAAGGCAGCTGCTTTTAACAGATGTCCCCAGCCACCAGCTGGGAACAGCAACCTCCTGCTCCAGGTGGGCCCAAGGATGCAGGATGTGTGCAGCAGGCAGATGGGCACAGCAGGAGTTGCGTCCTTCCCCTGCACAGCAAAGAAAGAGCCCAGAGAGCTCCTGCTGTGGGACAGGACAAGGAATCCAGGAAGATGGACAGGACCTGGCCGTGTGTGCTGACACCTGGAAACCCTCCAGTCCTGGGCTGATTCCCCAGCATGGGCAGCAGGGGAGGGAGGATTCTGCCCCTCTGCTCAGGTGAGACCTCACCTGCAGAGCTGGCTCCAGCCCTGGGGCACACAGCAGAAGGACGTGGAGCTGCTGCAGAGAGTCCAGAGGAAGCCTCAGAGATGCTCTGAGGGCTGGAGCCCCTCTGCTTTGAAGCCAGGCTGGGAGAGCTGGGGGGGTTCACATGGAGAAGGATCCAGGGAGAGCTCAGAGCCCCTTCCAGAGCCTGAGGGGGGGCTCCAAGAGAGCTGGAGAGGGAGTGGGGACAAGGGCTGGAGGGACAGGCAAGGTGGAATGGCTTTCCATGCCAGAGGGCAGGGATCGATGGGATATTGGGAAGGAATTTTTGGCTGTGAGGGTGGGCAGGCCCTGGCACAGGGTGCTCAGAGAACCTGTGGCTGCCCCTGGATCCCTGGAAGTGCCCAAGGGATGTGTGGCAGCCACTACAGCCACAAGCTGCCTGTCCCTGGGCGAGTCATTGCCTCGTGCAAAAACCCACTGAGGGCTGAAGTTCCTCCTGGAAACCCTGCAGGCCCCACTGGGGACTGAAGCTGCGGTGGGTCCTGACCACAAAGGGCTCCACCGCCAGCACTGTGTGGCTGAAACAGGGGAGTTTGGGAATCCCCCAGCAGAACACGGCTCAGTATCTTTGACACCCCGCAGAGCAAAGGCCACTGCTCAGAACCCAGCAGCACTTCAGCAGCAAGCTCAGCCTTGCTCAGGGTGAAGAGATGTAAACACAGCCAGGGCAGGTCCCGGGAGAGGCACCAGCTCATCGCTCATCAAAACCTCCCAGCACGTCAGAAGTGTCTCCAGAAAGCAGCACAAATCCCTTCCCCTCATCCCTTCGCTTAGCACAGGGGAAAAGCTCAGCCAAGGCTCGCGAGCCGAGCGGCTCCCAGTTAATCCACGGGCGCTGCCGCCGTCTCCTCCAACCACGGCACTTTTCAGACCCCGGGAGCTGCGAGGGACGCGCTGAGCTGCGCAGTGGCTCAAAGCCCTGAATTTAATCGCAGAAAGGAGAAGGAAAACACCTCTAACGTGGAAATCACGGAGGCTGGGAGGTGCTCAGCAGGTGCCAGGCAGCACCTCGGGAAGCTGCGTGCGTTTAAAGGCAGACACACGCGCGGCTGTCTCAGAGCAATTAACAGAGCCCTCGGGGAAGGAGTTAAGTGATTCCAGAGCTGGGCTCAAAGGCTTCCCCTCCTTCTCACCCTTCCTGCGAAGGAGAAGCCGAGCCCGCGGGCTGGGGGGAGGCACTGGCCTTTAATCACCGTGGCCTTGAGCCCCACAGCCACGGCCCGGCAGCAAAACGCTTCCCTTCCTGCTCCCCTTGCTCCCAGCGGTGTCGTTCCATCGGTCCGAGCTGCCGTCGGTGTCTCTGAACACCCTGCAGAGATCTCCTCAGGGCTCCTGGTTCCAGAGCAGCCTAGAGAATCCTGCCAGGAGCAGCTTCCAGCCATCTGCTCCCCGCGGCGCAGCTCCTGCAGCCCTGCTCCCCGTGGCACTCCAAGTCTGGAGGCAATGGGATTTTGGTTGAGGGGAAGAGCACCCTGTTCTTCAGGGCACACGTGGGACCAGCAGCTGGGCTCCCACCTGGAAGAAGGGTGCAGAAAAGGGAGGAGAGCATCCTGAGGGAAAACGCTTTCCACCATAAATGGAAATCCCTGACCCCTGGGTGCGTTCAGTGCTCCAGGTCTCCGAGCTGTCCTGGGAACGTCCTTTCCATCTGTCACTGGAAATGAGGAATGGAGTTGTTCTCCTGTACGAAAACCCTTTAAGAATGTGAATAATCAAATGTGGGAAGGATTTGCTACAGATGGGGCCTGCCAATCCCATGGATCAGAGGCCCATTTGCTGCTCATCACCTGGAATTCCCACCATCCAAAGGGATGTAGTATCCATACTATTCCCTCCTTAGAGTGTCTGCTGTAACAAACAGCATTTCAAAGGGCACCTTTAGGTCCCTTAAGGCCACCACCAGCTCCTGCTCAGACACAAGGGCCCAGAATGGAAGGGTCTGAGGGTTTTTTGAGCAGCAGTTTTGCTAGAAAGGTCTTTCCCAAGCCTCATTTGAATTTCCTCTTGCTGAACTCACGCTGGTTTCAGAAGCTTCTGGGGTGAGCCACCAGCCTGGCCCACCTTTGGACTCAAACATGACACATGTCATCACCTTTCCTCTCCATTCCTGCAGTGCCTCAGGTAAGGAGGGGCATTCCCACATCCTCCTTTGCCGGCACCTCCCCCAGACCAAGATCCCTGAGGATGAGATGTACGGCCCGGGAATGCCTGAGGCCCACGTGGCAGCGTGACAGAGCCTCGTACCTGCACTTCCACCCAGGAAGTTCCTCACACACGGAGGAAACCAGGGGAGCAGACACACACACTCTCCTGCACAACACTTGTCACTCAAGCGCCTTCCCTGCCCCTGCGGGACCTGGATCAAGGAGCCACACAGGGATCACGGCCCTGGGAATAGTCATCAGTGGCTCCATTGCACCAGAGACACCGGTACAGCACAGGATCCTCGGGGCAGAGCTGGAGAACACGGAATCACAAGCAGCTCAGACAAGGCTGGGTGAGGAGAGGCTACAGAGAAGGCAGGGTACGTGACTGGAATACGGAAAGACGGGGACAAACCATCGGAGCTGGCTGCAACTGCCAGGACATGTGAAGCTGCAGAGCTGTGCCCTCACTTAGAATCATCGAATCCCAGAGTGGTTTGGGTGGGAAGGGACCTGAAAGCTCATCCAGTGCCATCCCCTGCCACGGGCAGGGACCCCTTCCACTATCCCAGGGTGCTCCAAGCCCGATCCAGCCTGGCCTTGGACACTGCCAGGGATCCAGGGGCAGCCACAGCTGCTCTGGGCACCCTGTGCCAGGGCCTCCCCGCCCTCACAGGGAACAATTCCTTCCCAGTATCCCATCCATCCCTGCTCTCTGGCACTGGGAAGCCATTCCCCCTTGTCCTGTCCCCCCAGGCCCATGTCCAAAGTCCCTCTCCAGCAGAGGAAGCAAAGCAGGAACAGACACCTCTGTGAACACTCCCGAGAGCCCCACTTCCCCCTCTCCCGTACATTTACAGAAGGAGGTTGCCCAGAAGCTGGCCACAAGGCCATCTGCAGACAGTTGTTAAGAACCTGACCTCTGGCATCCAACTGCAAGTTTCCACTCAGAAATAGCAGTGCCTGGCTGCAGCTTTCTTGGCAGGGGACATCCCACACCTGACAGTAACAGAGCGCTGGGGTTTGGCAGAGGACATTCAACACCCGACCAGAGCAGGGTGCCTGGATTGCTTTCCCTTGGGATGTGGACACACAAATCCTGCTCCACGGCCTCCAAACAAGCACTGGAGTTTGGCTATTGAGACCTCCAGCCTGCCAGGACCGGCCACCACCTGCCCCAGGCTGACAAGCCACAAGTGCTGGAGCAGACACACCTGGCATTTGCCCGGCCTTGGGGAAGCCTCAGCACCTGCCAGGCAGGGCTGGGACACATCACCTGCAGAGCATGGATTTGGTCCCTCCCTTCCCAGTTTAGCTCAGCCTGTCTCCAGAGGCATATTTCCTACAGCCAAAGAATTCCCTGCTGCAGCAGTGTTACAGGCACAGAATCCCAGGATCACGGAGGTTGGAAAAGACCTCCCAGACCCTTGAGTCCAACCTGTGACCTTGTCCCCAGCCCAGAGCACTGAGTGCCATATTCAGTCCTTCCAGACACCTCGAGAGATGAGACTCCACCACCTCCCTGGGCAGCCCCTGCCAAGGCCTGAGCACCCTTTCCAGGCAGAAATTCCTGCTGATGTCCAACCTGACCCTGCCCTGGCACAGCCTGAGGCCGTTTCCCCTTGTCCTGTCCCTGTTCCCTGGCAGCAGAGCCCGATCCCATCTGGCTCCTCCCAGGGAATTGTGGAAAGGGAAAAGTTCCCTCCTGAGCCTCCTTTTCTCCAGCCTGAGCCCCTTTCCCAGCTCCCTCAGCCGCTCCTGGGGCTCCAGCCCCTTCCCAGCTCCGTTCCCTGCCCTGGACACGCTCCAGCCCCTCCAGGTCTCTCCTGTCAGGAGGGGCCCAGAGCTGCCCCCAGCACTGGAGGTGCCCCAGCAGTGCCAGAACAGGGGACGGGCACTGCCCTGGCCCTGCTGCCACCCCAGTGCTGGCACAGCCCAGGGCCAGTGGCCTCTTGCCCACCTGGGCTCCTGTCCAGCCACAGGCTCAGCACCCCCAGGAAAACCTCTCCGGCACCATTAAACCATGAAAAGCTCTCTGCCAGTGCTGCACCTTGTGCTGCACGGCTTCCTTGGGCTCAGGAGCTCCTCAGGGTCCCTTCCAGAGCAGCCAGAGGATGGTTCCCTCTCCACCCCTGCCAGCCTGGGACAGCAGGAGCACACTCCTGCCTCGCTCCTAGCCAGCAGGAACGAGCACACCGCAAACTGAAACCATCTGGATGCCTGATTCCATGGCACGAGTGACCCAGCCAGGGCTGGAGAAGGCTGTGGATCCTCCTGCATGAAGCTCCTCTGCTCCTGCTCTGTCAGCTCCAGGGACACCAGCTCCTCTCCAAGGACAAGCCCCTTCCCTGGGACATGTCTCCTCCACATTCTACCTCCTCTTCTCCAAACTGATGGTGTGTGGCCGGAGAGCTTCTGCCAGAGGCACAGCTTAAAGGCACAGCTTAAAGGCACAGCCAGGACTGGCACAGGGTGCCCAGAGCAGCTGTGGCTGCCCCATCCCTGGAGGTGTCCAAGGCCAGGCTGGACGGGCCTGGAGCACCCTGGGATAGTGGAAGGGGTCCCTGCCCATGGCACGGGGTGGCACCAGATGAGCTCTAAGGCCCCTTCCAACCCCATTTGTGAGTCTGACGAGGTAACCCAGCCTTGGAAGCTGCAAAGGGCAGAGCACGCCAAGCCTCAATGCCTAAATCAAGGCTGGAATACGTGACCCAGTACCGGAGATTTGTGCTGGATCAGCCGCTTTCCCAAGGCTAAAAGAGCCAAGCACAAAGCTCCCCAAGGAAACAAGACACTGAGGAAGCAAGGAAGGCAGCAGGGCAGAGACACGAGTGGGGCACACATGGTGCTCGTAGTGAACCCACCCACTCCTGTCAAAGTCTCTACTGACTCAGTAAAACCACAGGCTCTGGGGCAAAGCTCCTCCTGTCCTCGGGACACAGCTCCATCAGAGCCCTGCTCCCACATCCAGCCCTGTGCCCCCAGACCAAGGCCAGGGAACGCCCCACGGTGCCTAACTGGGGACAGCGAGCGGCCGATGCTTTCTGTGCTGCGCGGGACCTTCCTCCTCGCCCCGGGCGCCTTTCAGGGTTCTGCTGCCAGATTTAACTGCAGCAGCATTTCTGCCAGAGGGGTCTTCAGGAAATAACCTGGGAGCAGTTTTGGTCCCTGCCACACGATCCAGAAGGGTGCTGAAGGTGGAGACCCCCTGCTCCCTGCACAGGTGCTGAGAGGGACGGCAGCAACCCCACCAATCCCTCCAGCACGACGGGAAACAGGCTGAACATCCAACGGTCTCCCTCTTGCAGCAAAAGAATTGTCTTTGCAGGAGCCAAACCGGTCCCTTTGGGAGGCCTGGCCCACAGCTGAGTGTTTTGATTACCTTTCTCCAGCACCCACACAAACCCACCAAAATTCACTGCCTTTCTAAAGACGTGGCAATTTTCCTGATGAATCCCCACACAGCCAGCCTTCCACAGGGAATCTCGGGCACCCTGGCACATCGCTCCAAGTCCCTCTCCCAAGTCCATTTCTCTCCACCTCACCAGGGTGCAAGAGGAGCGTGAGCAAGCCCTGGCCACCCTGGCACCCATGGACAGCTCCAGGAGGAGCTTTGCTCCCTGAAGGCCTCAGACGTGTCCTGATTGTCCCACACTCTTAAACGACACCCCACGAGCCACCACGGAAGGACGACTGGAACGTGGGACCACATGATGGGTCCCACAACAAGAGCAAAGCAAAGAAGGTCAGGTGAAGCCTTCTTACTTCACTGGTGGTGTGGGAGAAGAAAAACATATGGAAAACACCCTCCTCTCCACATAAACACAGGATCCAGCGTTCCCCCATGTTAAGGATGTCGCCTACTTTGGCCCAAAATCAGCCCCCAGGGATCTCAATGCCATGGCAGAGCCTGTTGGCACTTCCAGCGCTTCCTTCCGAGGTTCCCAGCACTTTGAACAAGACACAGCTTGGCACGAGGGGACGGGAACAACGTGGGTTCCACGGGTGTGACTGCACGGAGCAGCCACGGGGCAGGAGCACCACAGTCCTGAGCTCGGTGGGGGCAGTTCCTGGGCCGGCCCTGCTCGCGGGAAACTCACAGAAACTCTGCGGTCCCTTCACGGGGGGACAGCCCCAAAGCTTGCTCTGTGTGGGGACAGGTGACCACTGCCTCCCTGGACCCCAGCCCAGCAGGAGGAGAAGCTCCCAGTCACACCCTGACCACTCCAGCAACAGGGGTCCCATGTCGCACACGGTCCCACCTTCACCACACTGGTCCTCGCTGCACCCACAGTCCCCCAAATCCCGGGTCTCACTGCAATCCCTCTGCCACCCCGGGTCTCACTGCAGCCCCCCAAGCCCCAAACCTCGGGTCTCACTGCAGCCATCCCCCCAAACCCTGTGTTTCCCTGCAACCACCCCCAAACCCGGGTCTCACCG
>VXAZ01010099.1:0-108810 GCA_013399875.1 Gymnorhina tibicen
TATTTCGGATGCTCTCTCTTGTCAGACTTTTCTTACAGCTTTTCCCTTCTGAAAGGAATTGCACTTCAAATAGTGGGCTGCTCTTCTCCCAGATGTCCTGCAGATCAGGCTGCTCTAATACTTCCTAAAGTTAATGTCCTTTTCTCAGTCCTGGACAGAGGCTTCTCATGAAAGAAACGATGCCAGGTTCAGCACAGAGCTTTCGGTAAAGAACTAAACAAAAAGCCGACAGTGGTTTCTGGGTTACACTTTCAGAAGGGTACATTTTGTTCTTCTTGGTGTCAGTCCAAAATAACTTCAGTCTAGAGCTTACTGGAATTCATGCTGGCTTACACCATTGGACGTGAAAGTGAACTGGTGTCAAAAGGCAAATACATTTTGTTGGTGAAGAGAGAGTTTGAATTCAAAAACCTCTCATACCCTCCAGTAAGTGGTAGCATCAGCCTTCAGTAATATCACTCACTGAAAAAAGTATGGCACTTGTGCCAGAAATACCCGGTTATTTTCATTCTATATTCTATTTCATCAGCATAACAAAGTTGAAGCACTAAATTTGATCTTAATCCGCCTGGAAAAGATCTGTCTTCTCATTTTATAAGGTTTTAATCAGGATTTTAGCCATATTTTTGTTTTCATTAAAAATAGTTAACGTGGTACTTAATTGATTTTTAGTTTGTTTTTAGCTAACCCGGATGAAAATCTACTTTATTTTTTTCTGCTCTGCAGTTTTCTGTAACTTATACTGATAAATGGAGACACATCATGTAAGCTCTAAGTATTCACTGCTCTCTTGCAGACATCTTTATGTTAAGCATACAGGTGTAAGAGAACAATTTCCTTATACTGACATTTGTAATATGGAAGGTTTGCATTACCATAATGTGGAATGCAGCATTGTTTTTTTCCCCCAGGAATAAACAAAGAGACAAATAACAATAATTTCTCACTAGCAAGAGCAGCTGAGATGCAATAAAGGCCAGTCAGCCACAAAATAATTGCTTTAAAGATGCACCTGGGGTTATTTTTCTTTTTTTTTTTTCTTTTTTGTTTTGTTTTGTTTTTCATTTAGAGACATATTAGGAGGCCAGGATAAGAGAAGGCAAACTAAGAATGGAGAGATCCTAAATACACAGTGCAGTATGCAATTCTCTCTTCTGGGACATGTGAATAAGCTATAAAATAGTGTATGCTTTTGAAATAGCACTTTCTACTCATCATAGCAATGTAACAGCTTATTAAAACCAATGACTACAGCATATAAAGTTCTTTATCCTCCTAATTTGAATCTTTTATAGTTTAAAATAAATTTCCAATAGCGAGTCATTAAACTAGGGCATAAAGGCCTTGTGAACACAAAAGTTGCACTGCTCTGAAAGCTTCTGCTGTTTGAGAGAAACAGATTCAAAAAGCAGAAAAAGCTCTGAAAGGGGGGAAAAAGGTGGCATCTGTACCTGGTCAGATGCTTGCCAGAAAAGAACTAAGATCTTTATAAGCCCACTTCTGATCAAATTTAAAAGAAATAAGAGGCACAGTGGGCACAGGCTGTTTTTATGTAGTGAAAAGCTTTGAAAACCTGATCTTCTTCACTTTAGCAAGAAACAGTATCTGTTTGAAGATAACTTCAAGGTAGCCCTGTTTCAAGCAAATATTTGGACTAGCTGATCTCTCAAGGTCATAGATTCATCAAATCATCGAATATCTCAAGATGGAAAAGACCATAAGGCTCACAGTCCAGTCCCTGCTCCTCACAGGAGTACCTAAAACTAAACCATATTACTAAGAGCACTGTCCAGACACTCCTTGAACTCTGACAGGCTTGGTGCCATGACCACTCCCCTGAGGAGCCTGGGACCAAACACCATCTCAGTGCAAAGCCTTTTCCTGATGTCCAAGGAACTGTCCTTTCCAACCTCCAAAGTATGATCCTACCAAAACCCCAGTGCTATGAACACATTGGCAGGGTCCACCATGCAAGTGCAAGGTGTCTAGGACACAGAAGGAACTACACAGGGCATCTGCTACTCAGGGATGAATTTTTTCATTCTACACTCCCAAGAAAACTCTAAATGTGAAGGTGACTGGGACAGGAGAAATCAGTGTACATCTAATGCTGAGGGTCTTTTCAAACAAAACAGCTGTATGGAAAACCTTTACATTTTTTACTCCAGTGGAAGAAAATCTGCATCTCCCCACCTTCTCCAAGTCTTCTATATGTATGCAATTCCAAAGGAATATGCTATTTGAATTAAAAAGGAACAAAAATATTTTACTCAGAAGCTTGTGACACCATTTTATTGTATTTTGTAGCATTCTTTCCATGACATGCCTAATACAATATTTGTAACCACTACTGAAAGGTTTGTATGAGAGCATTAACTGCACTTACAGCCAAATTTGATAACCAATAAGCAAACAGACAGCTACAGTTTTTTGGTTTGTTTTTTTTTTGAAGTGAGCATTTTATGTCCAAAATAGCATCCCAGGATTAGAACAATCTCACTGTCTGTAACATTATGTTCTAGGTAAACATGAACATACAGTGAAAACCTCACGGTTGAGTGGAAGTCCACAAGCAGTTTGATGGAATATTCATATGTCTAACTACTCACATTTCGGTGGCAACACTTGTCATAGCTAAATACAGATATATTTGTGCTTATAGATGCTTTATTTCCCTAGTTTATTTGAAAAGCATATAACCCATGAAAGTAAAACTGGTATTTGTGGGATTTTTCTAAAGTATATGTCAAAAAGAGGTTTGTGGAAGTCTGGGGTCTGTTTTGCTGTTTCATTTTTTTGTGTAGGTCGTATGCAAGTTTTAATCCTAAAACCGAAATAATTTCTCTTAAGTGACAGCTTTAAACAACAGGCATTTTAGTGTAGGCTTTCCCTCTCAGGTATCCAAAAATCACCTTGAATGCTAGCCTAATAATGCTAGATTACCAAATTACACATCCTGAGCCATTTTAAGGTCCTACTTAGGAGAAAATTGTCTCGACCTTTGTATCCTAAAGCAAATAACAGCTGCAGAATAAATTTGTTAAACTTCGACAAATAATTGGCAATACTGGGACACTGGTGTTTTCTATACTTTTGAATGGCTGGCTTCACACGACTTAAATTTTGTTTCTCCCTTATTCAGATATTTGTTTTCTTATCTGACTGCATCAGGACTAACTGAAATTAAACACTGTGCATTACAATGGGAAAAAAAAAACCAACAAACTACACATACAGTCTTAGATACCAAGAACTTTAAAAATAATTTCTCTCCTGACACTCAAAACTTCTATTGTCATTGTGCCTCATCTTATAAAACATTAAACTTCTTTTTCTGAGACAAAATATATAGGGGCTGAGACAGAAGTACAGAATAGCAGAAAGAATTTGTGGATTTCTAGTCTGGCAAGTATACTTCAGAGCTGACACTCCATTGTGAGGGTCAGTGCAAGGTAGTTTGGCAAATGAGAAAAAAAAATCCAGTTTGTAACTATTGAGGAACATGAGAAGATACTTAAAACATAGCAAAAAGTAAACATTTACTGGATTATTTTAAAGTACATTACTAGAACCAACAGGACATACCTTTAAACATGTATGAAGTATTATACATAAAAATGCATAGATGTACAGTAAATATGTTCATTTATACGTAGACAGAATAATATGTACACACAGAGTCTGTTGTGCTTTGGTGAGTGTAAGCAGTGAATCCTGCGTTGTCTCAAAGCAGTTTTATTACACAACTGTGTCGACGTGGCAGGTGTGAGAACAATGGACAGTAACACTAAGTAGGTAACTCATACCCATTTACTCTTGAAATGTACAAATACAGGAAACGAAGGCCATAAATGCAATAGTACCTACACCTCCCAAGACTTCTTTTTTTTCTTATTTATTTAAATATGCACAAGTCCACCTACTGGTGCTCCGTAGGTTTCTTTCCTTGTCAACATATTGACCAGGCACTCAGATCAATATCTCTGATGCACTTCAGGACCACTTCCACTGATCCAACTCAGTGCACTCCTGACCTTACAGTCTTTAGCTCAAAAATGAGAGGAAAAAATAAAATAAAAAAATATATAAATAAAACAAACAAGCTTGTGGGCTTTATTTTCACAAGTTATTTGCCACCAATACTGTCAAAGCAGCTGAACTGTAGTGCATCCACGGGCAGGAGCATATAGCAGCTTTTGTGCACTTTGCAAAAAAATACATTAAGGAAAATCAAGTCTTTACTGGCTTGTTTTATCTGTTGCTAAAATGATGCTGTGCTGCTTCTGAGCCCTTTCCATCAAATTCTTTTTCTTCTTTTTTTTGTCTCTTGTTTTTGCTGGTCTTCTCCCTAAAAAAAAAAAAAGAGGAAAAACAAATAATAGCAATGAGTCAAGTAAAGAACCCAGAAGTGATAAAAAACCCCAACAAAAACAACTCAGTGGTACAGAAATTATCAATAGAGACTGCAATGCTAATGCTGGCTAAGGAGCTTCAATCATCAGTGAAAACAGAAGTTTTCAGTGTGATACAAAAGGAAGCAGGATCCCTGACTGTCATCACTTGTCCACAGGCACAATTTTTCTGGTATGAGTAACCATGTTGATGCAGGTTTCATTTTTGGCAGGGTAAGCTACACAAGCAACGTTATGCAAGTGCCCAAGGCCTCGAGCCAAATGAATATGCAGACTCCTAACTCAGTGGAAGCTGGATATACTCCTTAGACCGTTGTGTAAATTTGCTTGAGTCAGTAATCCTATTTAAGTCATGTCCAATATATCTGTGATTTTAATGAGAAATTAGGCATTACAGCCCAAGTACTTGGTTGGATGCCATCCTACACACTTTGGCAGAGACAGTACCACCTCTGCGAAGAACTGCTGTTATTAATTATTAGCACATTGTGCCTAATTCTCACAGTATATAACTGTGGAGAAACAAACATTTCATTACATGTTTCTACTATTGGAAGTTCACTGAAAAATAAACAAAATTGGGAAATCAGGATCAATTCAGAAAAAAAAGTTTACAAGCTTTTTGAATGAGAGAGTTTTTCCTGTTTAGCTCTAATAATAAATCACTGCCCTTTGGTTATCTCAGCAAAGATAGTATGGACAGAAAAAATGTCAGATACAAAAGCCCTCATTGAGCAATGCATTACCTTTTAAGTATATGCTTAAATCCTATCAAGTCTAGTAGGATTTAAGGAGATGACCAAATGTTGTCGGATGTGAGAATGGTCTGGATTTTCTTGGCAGTATCATATACTAAAATATGTGATCAATAGTAAAAAAATAAGGTTATTAAATTCTAGAAGCGCCAACTTTGTAAACTTTCAGGAGCACTAAATGAACTTAAGAAGACAGTAAAAAGAAATTCAACTAGCAAATTACATAAAAATGTGAAAATGCATTTTTCATCTATATTGTCAGTACATTATTAATTGGGAAAAATGTTTGCCAGTCTGGTTTTGTCTTACTCCCATATTGTTTCTTAATTAAAAAGGCCCAAACCAGTGCAAAGAGTTTTTCTCTATGTGATAAAAATACTGAATAAATCTGATTATAAAATTATCAAAATTTATGATTCATTAAAAATATAGGATTATATATTTCAGGTTACACATTTGTAATACACTTTCTAGGCTACTGTTCTCTAGGTATTGTTGGAGTACTTGTATATAAAATAGGACAAGACATTAAGGTAACGAGCACACAAGTTTAGTCCATATTAAAAATCATAAGGGTCCTTGGAGTTTACTTCTGCTTCTCATTAAAGTCTGGCATTAAAGTTACTATGGCATTTTGCCATTTTTAAATCTAGTTAATCCTACACAATAAATCCTCAGTCCAACCAAGCATTAAGCAAAGCAGCTTTTAAGTTAAAACTCTTTAGTAACAGTGTATCTAATGACGAGGCACGCCTAATGAGGTCAGAGGGAAGGAACACTTGACACAAAGTGGCATTACAGTAAGGTGGTTTGAATTATAGAAATTTCCATATAATTTTTTTTATGGAATTCTACTAGTTGATATATTGTAAGGCATCAGAACTTGCATGAATGTATTGATCAACAGTGTATTCTAACTTGCACTTTCAATATTCTTAATTTTTTGACCCAAACCTCCTTATTAAGGAGGAGTAGAAGAGGGGAAATAGTATGAGAAGAGTGACCAATTCTGCTGGTTAATTGATTCTCAAAAGACCAGCAGAATCAATAGGAGCTTCATTGGAAATTTGCTAGCCAGTTTGCTCAGTGACCTTACCTTCTGAGGTTTTTCTCTAAATAGACCAACCAGTAAAAGAAATACAAACTTCAGTCAGTGTCTCATCTAATTTCTCTGTGACCTCCTCCAGAGTACTACATTAATTGCTTGCTGTAAGTTTAAGGTAGTGAAAGATCCTATTACTTTTCCTCTAAAAACTTTGCATTGTACTGATAAAACGACACACAACAGAGTTGATATCTCTGTCTAAGCCTTAGAAGCTCCTGCAACACAAACATCAAATCAAATTGCCAGCACGCTCCCCATATTATATCATTAAAATAGAAATGAACTGGACTAGAGTTCAATGATTTGACATGTCACTGTGCAACAAGCACATTACAATGCTTCTGCTGCTCTGCAGCAATTGTCTCTGTACCTGCTTTTTTATTCCAAGGGAAACCAAAGGCAAATTCCTTCTTTTACATGTGCTGTGGGACTAGCAAACCATGCAGTGGCATCATCCCCAAGCCACTGAGAACTGATAGTTTGTTCTTCTGTTAGGAGCTCTTTGGCTGCTCACTATATCTAAAATTACCCTGTTGTACAGATTAAGTTTCATTATTTTCAGGACCGTATTAGACCACACAGAGAAAATCCAGAGGATTTGGTGATGCTAAGAGTCCCAAATTCCAAACGTCATTTTAACCAGAAAACTGAATATAAAAGGTATTTCTTGGCTAACCATCGGTTTCCATATTGTTAATAGAACACAACAGAAACTAGACATGAGCAAGAAAAAACTGATTATAACGACTAGAGTTCAAACAAAGTATGCTGCTGAAGTCCCCATGCATGAGAACTTCTATTAAATGCAGATTTCAATCGCAGTGCTTATTTTATCAGCAGAAGCACAGTGAACAGAAGTATCTTCTGAATATCTTGCTACAGATGTCTTTTGAAGAACGTGGTGTTTATGATATGCAAAGTAGGTCCTCTGAAAGGATCTGTGAGCCAAGCTATCCCAGTTCCCCACCTGGAGGACAGTGGGGCAAGGACAGCCAATGGAGGAGTCCCGTGGGGCCAGGATGGCTGCAGCCACCTCTGCTCTGTGTCATGGGTCAGGTGTGGACAACCCATGTGCAAGTTGTGTGCACAATCTTCCCCACACCTTGCCACGCTCACTTCTTGTTCCCTTGAGCAAGAGCCCTGACCCTAAGTTCGTCTCTCCCTAGGAAGCAGCAGGGCTCTGCCATGCGTGGCTCTGTTGTGCAGTTGAAAAGGAATGGATTATTTTAGCATCACTGTATTACAGTCCAGAACCTGCTGTGGCATATAGAAGGTAATTCCTCACTGAAGCAAATGAGGAGGGTGAGCAAAAGGACTCTGTCTCTTTAGAGGGGTTTTATCACTATCAAAACCAGGCTATCATATTATTGTACAGAACAGAAAGTGACAAGAGAACTGGAGAGGGATTTCTTACAAGGAAGGGCATGTAGTGATAGGGCAGGAAGAAATAGCTTTAAACTGAAAGAGGTTTAGATTAGATATCAGGAAGAAATTCTTTACTGTGACGGTGGTGAGGCACTGGAACAGGTTGCCCGGAGAAGCTGTGCCTGCCCCATCCCTGGAAGTGTTCAAGGCCAGGATGGATGAGGCTTTGAGCAACCCAGTCTAGTGGAACATGTCTCTGCCCAAAGCAGGGGGTTTGGAAGTAGATAATCTTTAAGGTGCCTTTCAACCCAAACCATTCTCTGGTTATATGAATGTCTGAGATACTAAGTCTGATCCAGCTACCTTATAAAGCCCTCCTGGTCAGAAGCAGTATCCAAGCAAGCAAACAATCCATTGCAACTTCCTGGGATCCACAGTCAGCACTTATCTTTTAAGTGACATTACATCCTTCCTAGTGGAAGGACCCTCATCTGCTTGTCATCTGGCAGATAGCAATGCACCTCGTTTCTGCTTTCCAAGTTATAGGTCTCCAGATCAGGCCTCATCTTAAATCTTTGCTTTATGACTGCTATATTTTTTTTTTAAGGCTTTGATGCTAGCAGCAAGGGGAGCAAATACAAGTAATTCATGCAAAGGGCAGGATATTTGAGCACTGTTCTGTGCTTCTGTATTTTTATATTTATTTTGTTACTGTATTCTTATATTTATTTTGACTGTGGTTTCCCTTGCATACTAACTAGCTAACTAGCTTCTCCTTGGAAAGCATTTTTTATCTCTGACTGTCTAAAAACAGGATCCTCAATTTCTGTTACCAAAGTCAGCTCTAACATGATTTACATAAGTTGTTTAATTCTCTGTAAAGTCATTGTATACACTGAAATGTATAGGGCCCAAGAAAGATTTGAAATGTAGCTGAATCCAGTGTTCAACCACCTACCAAAAAGAAGCCTTGAAAGCCCTATCTATCATTCTGTATCTCATATTTCTGCACAGGTTATTTTTGCAGAAGCAATATTGGTAAAGCCATCAATTTAAACTCCTTATCTCAATTTTTAAAAATTTGGTTTTGCAATTTGTTTTATAAGTTACCAATGAGTAAGTCTTTATTTTCTAAGTAACTTATCCCAATGGGTGCTGTCTTGACTGTGTTATCCATTAAACTTTTGTTTGGACCACTTAATTCTGGGAGGTAGCTGGGCAACTAACATGCTATGCAATGAAATATTATCATTAGCTAACCTTGTACCACATCTTGTAACGGCAACATACAGGTAATGGTACAATAACATATAGGTAATAATGCAATTATAACATGAATTCCTGAAAAAAACCATTATTTATGCTAATATACACAGCAATCGTCTGTACACCAAAGAGTAACAGCTACAAAAAGAAAACAAACCAAAAAAAACCCCAAACCAAACAAACAAACAAAAAAAAACCAGCCAAAAAAAACCAACCTTAAGTTGGATCTTGCTGGGTTCTTTTTCTTCTTTTAATGTTGTTTTTGTACCATTTTATCAGTGTTCCTCCTACAACACATGCACTTGTGTTCAGTTGTCTGGTTTGTCTCATGCTCCGAGCTGAAAGGGACTTGGAAATACTGCATATTCCTTCTGGACAGACCCACCTGGTCAACTGGGGATGCACATTACCTGATTCAGGAGGAGCCTTTATCACCTTCTGACAGCTGCAAAGGCAGCTTTCTCCACACAAAATTCGGGCAGCAGATTCCTAACACCCTGGACAGTCCTGGTCCTCCAGATTTAAAAGGCAGCAAATGTATTGATAGGGACTCCCAGACACATTTCTTGAGATCCTTGACTCAGCCAGACAGCACCAGTTCAGTGCCAGAACTGTTCTTCATCTGCTGTATAAACACTGCTGCACGTACTGCTGTCCTAACAAATTCTATCCACTGGGAGTTTCAGCAGAGAAAGTACAGTATACAGCCACATGAGGGCAGCAAATTTAAAACATTTAATAAAAGGAAAAACAAAACACCCATCTGCGGTTTTATTACACAGTGTAATTCCCCCCAAATTTTCAGCAGTCTCACATACAAATCATCATATTAGAGCTATCAGAATGTTTAATACTCCCTTCCCTATTTAAAACATTTTTCTCTTCTATTGATGATCACTGAATGATGGGATTTACAGGTGTGTGCCTGCTTCCCTTCCATGGATGTTCATATACAGATCTTTTACTGCATCCTCCTTTCACGTAGTTTCAGAGAGTGATAAGGTCTGCCCTGAACCTCTCCTCCAGGGGAAACACTCCCAGCTCCCTCAGCCATTCCTCATGGCAGGTTCTGGAGGAGCCCCCTCTGGCAGGACGCTGGTCATGCCCAGGCCCACAAATGCCTCATTGCTCACTTTCCGTTTGCACCTCACATCAAACTACACATAAACACTGACTGCAAAAATCCAAAAACCAAGAAAACACAGAATTCAGTCCAGAAATTATCCCCCAGAAATAATTTATTTCCCAGGGATTTCAGTTAAAATTCTGGATCCTGAAATTGCCAGAGAAATGCACTAATTGTTAAGAAATCTTATAAACACACACTGAATGGAAAAAAAAAATCCCTCAGTGCTACAGAGTCATCCTCTTCCTAAAGCATGACTTAGAAACCAGCGCTGGCAAGTGGCCCACAGGAAAGGGACATAAAGAGCTTTAATAACTTTGGAACCACTCACCATGGGCATCTCTAGCAATGTCACCTGCTACCAAATTCATGATAGTTTTCCTAAACCAGTTTTCAGTTGTGGATTTTTTTAATACCATAACATTTAGGCTGAAATTGGCTGCGCTCAATATGTGCTTTAGGAGGAATATGATTTGGGGGAATCAGCCAAATTAAATATCTTTTTGGACAAGGAGTGAAAGACATTTGGTCTTGGATGGTGACACTGGAAAAGAAATAAGGTTGAGGAGATGGAACAGAAAGGGTCAAGTGTCAGAAACCTCATTTTCCTGGGTGAATCTCTGATGTCATTTGAAAAAGTCTTGTGAACACATATTTGGCACTGAAGACACCAGAAGGGATGGAATGATCACACAGAGTACATCAGCTGCCCACGATACCATTTCAAATCCCCATGCGTAAAGGTGGGTTAATTGACATTTGCAAAGCACTGAAATGTGGTAACAATGGACATCACAGAAAGTGAGGAATTATTTAATCATTCTTTCTTCATTTGCAAGGGTTAAATAATGTTGAGCAAATGAGGTCTTAGAACAATTACTGAATAAAAATAGCAAAAAACCCACATTATAATTATAGCCTTCATCACAACAGATAAAAATAAGAAGCAAATGAAGGCACTTCAGTTTTGAAATGCCTGAGTTTGCAAGCTTACTGGTCTTTTTTAATGCTTTTTGGTGCAATACTGATAGCTAATGGTATAAATATCTATTCCCAGCCTGCTGAAATTAATAGAGTAAGAAGAGGAATTCTCTTATGCAAACACAGAGTTTGATGTTTTGCGTACATTCTTGTCTGTTTGATGTCAGCTTTCCTTCTGTCTTGAGTAAACCTTGTAATTTCTACACAAATCATTACAAAAGCACTCAGTGCAAAGCTGATCTGAGTGATATCTTAGTTCCTGACATCCAGAATCCCGATAGTTTATTTTCAATTTCACAACTTTGGATAAATTATAATATCTACCCCAAACAACACTTAGTATTGCATATACTTGGTGTTTGTGTACACCAGACGTCAGCTACTGAGATGAAAGCTAATTTAAAAGATTCAAAGACTAATTCTTCAACTAAAAGAACTATCAAAATATCTCAAGTTCCTGTATCTAAATCCTGCTAGGTTTTTGTTTTGACATTAAGAAATTAAAGGTATTCCTATTTAGGACAAGAATAAGCAAAGTGAGGTATTCTTTTTCTCCCAAAGTACACATCTATTTTTCATCTGGCCTGAATACAAACTAACTAAGCAATACTATAATCTGATGTTCTTTCCTTCTGGACAATACAGAGTGTCATCAGATATTGTCATCTGTTTAAGAAATACTGATTCCTACACAAAGAATGGAGTCAACATGTCACAGAATATTGAGAGTTCAGCAGATTTTTTCCTCAACTTTAGGGCAAATTAACTGGGAAAAGAGTCATCTTACACAACTGAAATGCAATGCATTTCCCACAGCGCAGTTTTCCAGTGTATACAGTAGATGGCAGTGAGATATGAACTGAAAACTGGCTTCCACTTCCAACATTTCCAGGAATATTTTTTTTGTTTGTAGAAGTATATATATATTCATGAAAGAATATAGAAAGTGAATGACTAAAATTCAGACAGATACTCAGAGAAGAAAGCAAAAGAAAGCACTGTAGGGGAAGAGGAAAACTACTAAACTCAAAGGGACACAGAAACTCTATAAAACTGTCATAGGAGACCCGTGTTTAACTGAACAGTACAGATGCTCAAATGTTGGGTCCCACTGTCCTCTCAGTCCCAGTTTCATGAAAACAGGCGAGTCTACACTGCAGCCAAAATATTTGGCTAATGTAAATTTAGCTCAGAATTCAAACAATATGAGTATCAGTTGCATGCAGGGTACTCACTATTCTTATCTTAATCAACACCATGTCAGATCAGATACTCTGCAAGCAGAGCCAAGCAAAATATTTACAGTGAAAGGTTTGGGCTTGTTTATTTTCCTTCCTTTTACAGAGCAATATAAAGCAAATTTCAAAACAATAAAAAAAATTATACACTGTCAAGATTATGCACATACATGTAAATATATTCTAACTCTACAGGCAACAGTTATAGCTAAACACTAATTGGCTTGAACTTCTCTAGGTTTGACTGGATACTAATCTGACTTTAAACTCCCTCTGCTCAGTATTTCAAAATGGATTCTTTATTTTTCTTCCTGTTTCCAAGTGAATTTAATTAATTTCATTTTTACCTCATCATATTGGGAATAAAAAATTAATTCTAATAAAACAATATTTATTTGTGGCACCCCCAAGGTTTAATTTTGTACTGGAAATTGCATTTTATTCAATTAAGGGTTTCTTACAGTGAGGAAGATTATACTGAGAAGCTAATTTTTTTTAAGAGATACATTTTCTTCTGTGGAATACTATTTAGTCACAAAGGGTTAGTGCTTTTATAATTCCCTCCAAGGATTCAGGTCAAGAACTGAGGAATAAATTTTTTCTGGGTTCTTTTTCTCTTATTTTATTTTCTTCCTTTTTTATAACTGAAACAGCTCAAAAATTATTTCTATTATCCCTCCTGCCTCTCTTCAAATATTGCACAGTAAATCCTAGAGATGTTTAGAAAGAAAAGAGGCTAAATTAAATACCTGACAAAGAACTAAAGTACAATCCAGCAGGAAGACTCCTTCTGAATAATAACTGAAAGTGAATATGAATGTATAATTTTTAATGTGATGTAAAATTATTACCTCATTCTTCTCACAAAGTGAAGGGTGTACCGGGTGAACTGCTGCACCTGCACTGCTCACTGACACTCACTGGATTTACGCTTGCCAAGGTGCTCAGGATATTCACAGTGCCTGCCTGAATTTGGTCAGGTTAGTGTCTGTTTATCCGTAACTCCACCGGTGTACACAGTGCACACCTTTCCCTTCTCCTCAGGCATCTGATCAGAACAATGATCTAAATTTAGCTTTGAGGACTTCCCCTTACCTGTACATCCCACACACTATGGCCACAGACTTCTCCATAGTAATACCAGACCTGCATTACTGAATTCAACAATGTTAGAGAACATCTCCAGACACTAACTCAGCTCTTTGTCGTGCTTTGACCTCGGACAGCCTTGCCCTTCCTAGAGAGGCAGCACAGGCCAGGGCTGCTCCTGCAGGCATGTCCCTGGCTTGGGAGCTCTGAGCCAAGCCAAATGGATGTGGACCAACCTACGCCACTCAGTGCAGTGCCAGGTAGCACCCCAGCAACTTTAGGGAGCTACTATGGACATAGTCACTATCTTTGAACTATGGCCAGTCGGGAGCTAAAGGATGTCCTGAGTTACACGGCTTTATCCCTAAATGTGTTACAGTAGCTATTAGCTTTCTTGCTGGCTTTGTGAAAAACTGCCAAGACTGCCTATGAGGCACTAATAGTTCACACATGCGTATCTTTTCGAAGTCTGTAGATTAAAAAATAAATACATAGCTAGGAAAATTAGATAATGTATGTCTCTTTTAGAATGCCTACACTTTATAATAATATAATTGAAAACGTTTTATTGCTTAAAACTTAAGATGATGCAGTGATTGCAAATGAGAATTGGGGTCAAGAGAACCTTTAGTGAGATCTCTTACATAAACATGAGAAATCAAACATTAGTTTCATGTGCTGTTGAGGCTACTAAATTGTTGAAGAAATTTGTCCAATCTAAATCTGAAGACAAAAGGAGATGGAGGAACCAACACTTTGGTAATTGTTCCAGCAGTTAATCGTTCCACCACCAGAATTTCTATCCAATTCCTAACTTAAATTTCATTATCTAGGTGTTATTTCTCATTATTTCTTTCTGTTCTAGATCAGACTGTAGATAAATATTTGTTCATAATCTTTCTGAGAAGTTAAGCATATGGCAGATTTTGTGCACCTTTCTTTAAAGCTTATTTTATAGTCCTTATTTAATTTTCTTTTTTACTTGTAGCTGCACAGTTTCCAACTGAACTATCTCTTTAGTTTTCCAATATCTTCTATAAAATACAGGTCTCAGCCTGGATGTCAGAACTCTGAAACTGATTTATTTTGCTTCCTCCTTATTACAGAATGGAATCACATTTTAAATTTTTCTCTCTATATCACAGTGGACTCACATGATTCTTTTGAGAAACACTGCTTTTTAGATGCCATTCCTCATCCTGCAGGTATGTATTCCTAGTTCTATAACTCTTTGATTATCCAGAATAACTTTACATTTAACTAGATGAAAAATAATGGTGTTTGCTTTACAAAGTAACCTGCGCTTCTCTTTGGGCCTACTCTATAGTATATCATAGGGTCTGCTCTATAGTATAATTTACCATTACCCTCAGATTATTTCTTTTTCTAAAAGATGTTTATATAACTGACGAAAACAAAGAGTAATGCTTACAGAAACATCTTAAGGCCATCACCACTTTTTCCTAGACATCCAGGCAGCAAATGCTTTAATTTTATTTCGTGGTAAAGATAAAGCAAATTCAATAGGTCTATAACTGACCCAAGTGTGAACGCATTCACATATGGTAGGTAGACCCGGGCACGACTCCTGTGATGCTTCTGTTAGCTTCATTTCTACAGCTGCAAATAGTAATCCAAAAGGAACAAACTTTGCAGAAGCTTTCCATGTACGAATGTACAGGCTTAGTCTCACAAAAAGAAATTCTACTTTTAAAGTAACTATGTTTGGTTAAACCCTTCTGATGGCATGACAAAACCAAACAAAGAAAAAGAAAACAACCTGGGCTGGACTTAACCATATGCCTCTAATACCTTTTACTTCAGAAGCTGCAACAAGCAAAATGTGATCTCTCAGGAGGGAGCCACAGAGCCCAAGCCTGTTATTTACCTCCACCATAGAAATGTAGGAAAAGCCATTAGAAACATAACTGGAGCGTATTTTCAGAATGAAACCAGTATCACTACAATTACAGGGAATGCCCCTGAATTCTGAATCCAGCTGGAGCTGCTGGGGACATTTTTGCCAAAGCTGTTCCTCCGTGCCCACCAATCCAGGAACTACGAGTAACAGCTTTGCACGCAGAAGAGTTTGTATTAAAATTGTCAGCCCACGGAAGCACAGTGTTGTGCCTGCAGAAAGGCTCAGCTCCTCCCGTGCTGCTGTAGGCCGCCCAGACAGCTGTGCATGCGCATGTCCCTTCCTCTGCACAGCTGTGCACTCATGTGTCCCTTCCTCTGGACAGCTGTGCATGCGCATGTCCCTTCCTCTGCACAGCTGTGCACTCACGTGTCCCTTCCTCTGCACAGCTGTGCATGTGCATGTCCCTTCCACTGCACAGCTGTGCACTCACGTGTCCCTTCCTCTGGACAGCTGTGCATGTGCATGTCCCTTCCTCTGCACAGCTGTGCATGCGCATGTTCCTTCCTCCAGACAGCTGTGCCCTCGCGTGTCCCTTCCTCTGGCACAGCAGCAGGAACACCTCCAGCAGGGCAGTGCTGGCTTCACGTACAGCAACCACCCAGAACTGAACAAAGGCTTATCTGAAAATTGTTTCACTAAACTGAAATAAGCCCCTGACAATAAATTTATCCACAGGAGCTATTCGCATGCTTAAATATGCCAAATAACGAGTATGTATTTCAAACCTAAGTGCATCATTGTTTAAACATATTGTACTTAAAAGCATGTATTTTTTTATATTCAGCACTGACCTGAAGAACACAACAAAAAAAATGCTTTTCTTCCCCTCCCAGAGATAAGAGACTGACTTGCTAGGGGAAACCAGTGAATGGTCTGCAGCATCAGTTACAGCAGCCTAGCACTGTAGATGCTCTCAGCACCACAGCAGGCTCTCCTTCCCCTCAGACCCCCCTCATATACACAGCAGCTGGATACACACTTGGCATCACATGATATAAGAAGCAATATAACATGGTGTCCAAAAATACATGTGGTGTGGACAAATTATGTTCTCTTCTTATCCTGAAATACATCTTCAAGAAAGACAGTACTATAACCTCTACCATCAGTTTAAACAACAGGTCAAAACTAAATTGAAAAACTAAAGTTTTTCTTGCATAAAACATTTTAAGGTATATATTCACTGAAAATTCAACTGAAAGTTGAAGAAAAATGTGTGGATACTTTCTTACGAAGAAAAGGAAGAAGAATATGTGAAATAAACACAGCATATAGCTGAAAGGCTACTTGCCATAAAAGGCTTTTCCTGACTGGAAGTTACAGTGCAGATGTGCTTAAAAAACAGATGTACATCAAAGATTGTTGATTAGAAGCACAGAGAGAAGTAATTATCAGTTTCAGTTTTTTTTAAAAAGAAATTCTTTATTCTAATACCAATAAAACCCTAGTATGTACAGAATGATTCTATGGGTTTAATTAACCATATGAAAAATATAAATGTGCTATTCCTGCTCCACATCATCAGATTCTTATGGCTACTTTGGGTGAGCTTCTAATGTATGTGAGATCTTGCCTTCATTATTTTGTGACAGTATTAGCTTAAAGACTGAAACTGTTCAAGATCTATTTATTTTTTGCTTAGAAACGCCTGATGCTAATAATACTTTGTGCACCACAGGTACTTCCATCAGTGGACGTTGAGGCTGGCAGTCAGAGAGAGCCCATCCTGGAACACAGTACAGCAGCACATACCACAGTCCTTGCTAAACTGGTGGCCAGCTGCAAGTGCTACATCTTAGGAAAAAAATCAGCAACCTGGTGTGGTGGGTGGCGGCCCTAGCCATTGCAGGAGGGTTGGAACTAGAGGGTCATAAAGGTCCATCCCAATCCAAAACATTCTATGCTTATATGAAAATAAACAGAGCCATAGCACAGGTTTGAACACTGTCGTAAAACACTAGCAGGTTTCCTGACACGTTTCTTGTGACAACTGTCTTCCAAGAATGCTACCTTCCTGTTTGTATGTTCTTTGCAAAAGATCAAGAGATGATGAAACACTTACCTGAAACCTTTAGACTTCACTAACTTCAAATTTACAGCTGTTTTTCAAGGTGAACAATTTTTACAGTTCTGATTTAGATGCATGTGTGATAAATGCCTGGACTGGAATACATGGTCCTAAAAACCAGACATTCAAGTTGTGGCTTAACCCAACAGGCAGCTAAACACTGCACAGCCATTCACTCAGTCCTCTTCAATGGCAAGGGGGGAGAGAATTGGAAAAAAGGTAACATTCATGGGTTGTGATAAAGACATTTTCATAGGACAGAAAAGGAAGGGGAAATAACAACAACAACAACAACGATTACAACGATGATGATAGAATATAGAAAGCAAATGATGCACAGTGCAAGGGCCCAGCCAGTCCCTGAGGAACAGCTGCCAGCCCTGAGCCAATTCCTCCTGGTTTTGTTGTTCAGCATGATGCCATATGGTCTGGAGTATCCCATTGTTCAGATGGGGTCAGCTGTCCTGGCTGGCAGGGCAGCGTGAGAAGCTGAGAACTCACTGCCTTAGTGTAAGCACTGTTCAGCAACAACCAACACATAAGTGTGTTATCAACATTATTCTCATCCTAAATCCGAGCACTGTACCAGCTGCTAGGAAGAAAATTAACACAAATGTATGATTTTGGCTACATACTTGGACTGGCTGAAACCGTTTTAAGTGCTGGAAGGAACTATTAATTCGGACCAAGCTCAGCTAAGTGATTATCAGCTTCTCACATTGAGATATGGCTGATCTCTACCAAATGCTAATTATTTCATCATGTTAGCAAATACTCATTTCTTGGCCAGCACATTCATCACAACCTATTCCATATGTTGATTTAAACTGTCCTGTAAGATTAATAGCGGATGACAACTGGATCATTTAGGGTGTGACATACTTATCTAATTACTTACAAGTATCCTCTCAGTTGTTTATTTTCTCTACTGAGACAATTAAACCACTATTACAGCCAGTTTCCTTCTCTGTAACTCAGACTGGAAGCATTTCCTTCGTCTCATTTACCAACTTCACAAGATTCCTTTCAAAATCCTGTCTGAATTTACTCTCCTTCCAGTTATGCGTAATATCTTCCAGTTCCCTTCTGTATATCCAAATAATTACTTAATCCCCAACACTATCTAGTTATTCTTCTTTAAACTTCTTTCCATATATACAGGTTTTGAACATGTGATTTCTGTTGTTGCACATTTCTGTGTAAATAAACTTTAGGTAATAGCTCTTTCCTCAAACCTGATTTCAACAGGAAACTAATACACAGTTGAAAAGAAATGTTTGTACTACAGAATAAGCATTTCTCACTGGTTTGTCTGTCAATTGCAGGCAATTTAAATCTGCACAATCATATGGATTATTAATTAGAAATTGCCAGTGTTAAAGCTTGTCTCTATCAGAACTATGGAAACATCCCAGGTAAGAGTAACAAAGCAGATTGACTCTCATATCTCCATGATGAACATTCACAACTTGCATTAATCATTACTGACATCTAATTAACTAAATGGAAAAATCCTGCCACCAGTAATATAAGCACGACATCTAGAAAAAAATAAGTTTTAAAATGCACATCAGGATGTAATATCAACATCATACCACAAGTTACAGAGTTATTTATATATTTAAATTTTCATTGATACACAGTTAGCTTTTCAAAGGAAAATATCCTAGACGTTTGAATATTTCTAGAATACTGAAAAAATGTGACCATTTTAAACTATGAATCTGCCCAACAGACAAAACACACAGAAAATTTTAAGACTGATTAGTAAGGTAAGAGCAACAAATCAATTATTCATTGTCAGGAAATGTGTCTATTTAGATTAGGTGATCATAATATTATTTGTTTCCAACAAATACAATTCTCTGATCTTTACACAATACATTATTTTGAAATACCTCTGATTTTATAACTTAGATGACTGATTTATTTTTGAATATCTGGATAAACATACAAGTGAAATCTTTGTGAATCAAGACTTTCCATGCCAAGTCTCAACTGTGAGGGAGTTTTTATGATTAAGTATGAATTCCTGGAAAACATGGTTTATCATAGAAAAATTGGCAAAACTTTCACAGTATTTGCTCTAACAGGCGCCACTGTAATGGGCTGCAGATCTATGAACAGGCCAAGAACAGAAGCTAAAACTAACACTGAACAATACAGTATGTTACTAAGTGGGAAGATAGGGTTTTCTTTTTTTAAATTATAATAGATGAGATTGATTTCATCCATAATTTACATAATGAACAACTTAACTAGCCTGATCTCATCATTTCTCAAAAACACTGTTTTGATAAATGATTCTCTTCTGAAATTTCATCTGGCAATGAAATTTTGGTCATCTTTGAAGAACTGATTTATTCTGTTCTTATGCACAAGAATTACTACTTGGAAACATAACTGAGCTGTCAAACAACAGACCAGATATAAGTTACTATCGCTAGCAGAATTTTGCTCATTCCATGCTGGCCATAAGTCTTGAACAATCACTGAAACTCAAATTTCACAAATCCTTAAAAGCCTATGTGCATAATGTTATGGGCTGCAAGAGTCAGCTGGTGGCATCAGAATACAAAAACATGAAAGTGGCTGCTCCGGGTCAACCAAGGATCCACCAAAACCACTACTGCAGCAGTAACCCAAAACTAACATGTCAGCAACAGCATAAAAGTAGGACAAAGATATGTACTCCCTTCCACAAGAAGCTTCCCTAACACACGAGGCCTGGCATGTCCATGGCCATATGGAGGCACTTACTGTAGAAGGGCTTGGAAACAGGTTTCTGCTGGAGAACATTTGTCCGGATAGAACCCTTGTAAGTAAAAGCCTCAGCCTGACCTTCCGCCACTCAGGAACTTCTCTGCCACTTCATGATGCTAATTCTGCAAATCTGGTTAGGACCATGTAACTATGACACTCTGGATCATAATTTTTCAGCTGATAATAGAAAGGACACACTCTTTTTTTGCACAAAAGGGACAGCTGACTTTGCATGAAACTGAACATGTATCAAATCTAGGCTTAAAAAAGCACAAGACATGCATTGAACCTGCAAGTCTCACATGTACTGCCTGAGGCACGAGAGACCAGGAACAATAAAAGAAAATATGAACTGCTGTATGAGATTAGACTAATAGAGAGTAAAAGAAAGAGCTCACCATAACACCGTTTTCATGCTAAAATCAGGATATTTATTATCTTATGCCCTTAAAGCCAGGTCCATTACTGACATGAATCTACTTCTTTTGCAATGCCAACCTATAGCATCATGTAGCCATCAAGATGCTACCACTTAGAACTTGCAGCTCCGTAGTGCCTCATAAAAAAAATCTGTGCATCACTCCAGCTCAAATTTAAATGCCTTACAAATCAGGCACATAGTGCCTGAATTTCCGTTTTCTGAGGCTTACTATAAAAAATAATTGCGTATTTTTGAGTATGGCTTTCAAGTACCACAGTTGGGAAAGAGCGGCCCAGGATGGTAGTTACAAAACATGAAAGCATGCGGAGACATTAATTTCTGATAAAATGACCGGTTAAGATTCCTGTTATAAGCTGACTACATCAGACAACACACTGAAGTAAGACTTCTACCACCTTTGGTAAAGAAAACAGAAAATTATTTTCACTGTGATTAAATGGGGTCAGAAAAGAGAAAAGCATCTGTTAATATTCTGTGCTGAGGCAAGCTTATTCAGCCAACTATTGTGCTAAAGCAAATGGTAACAGTTTGTTGCAGATGTGCAGAGGAATATAATGCAGCCAAATCCTCTGGGCTTTTTGAAGTAAGAAACTATACACAGAAGATGTTGGTGGGTTTAATAACCATTATAAAAGAGATTTTTAAGCACAGTGCCCTTTGCCTCAACCACCAAAACTGCAAATGTTCAGTTGTAAGTGTTATTTTGAGAAGATGAAGATGTAGGTCGACTCAGAAATCAAAGTCCAAGTGGCTAAGGGATTTCAGGCTTCTAGATTGACATTTCAAGGCAGACAGAATCTTTTCAGGTTCTAGTCACTTATTACATTGATTTTAATTATTATTGTAACAGAGAGACAGAGTAACTATAAAATAGGGGAATTATTTTAGGATAGCAAAAACGAGACACAAATGCTCGTGAGGTGCTCGTGAGGTGCTAATGTCTCAGCTGTAAGAGCATCCACAGCACAGCAAAGAACTACACTCTACTTTCAGCTACATCAAGTAAACTGCAGATATTTTTCTGGCATTACATGTCTTATCTAAGTTCTCACTAATTTTTTTTCCATGGTGCTCCACAAGTTTCAGAAATTTTCTCTACAATCACCCTCAATGTTCCAGTGAGGTGTACAGTGTCCCACCAGTCATCTACTCATATAAATTGCCCTTTCCTGGTAAAGCAGTGTCCACACCTGGACTAAAATGTCAGGTCCTCTAAACTACATAGCACCAAAGCACGTTACATCGCTTTTTTTTTTTAATTAATAATGGAGAACCATATAATAAATAAAAAAGCCATGAACTTTTTACCTCTGGCAACATGCTTGCTTTTTAGGATAGCTAGTATAACAATTTTTATTAATTTACCACCCCTTCAAATTTGAAATCAAACTATGCATATCAGAGAATGGTTGAAGCTGGAAAAGACTTTGAGCTTAAAAAGAGAGGTCATCTGGTCCAGTATCTCCTGCTCAAGCAGGACCTTGCAGAGCCATTAGCCCCAGACTACGTTCAAGTGGCTTTGGACTATCTCCAAGGTGGAAGACTCCACAACGTCTTTAAGCAACCTGTGCCAGCACTTGGTCACCTCGCAGCAAAAAAGTGTTTCCTGATATTCAGAAGGAACCTCTTGTGTTTCAGTTCATGCCCGTTGCCTCGTTTCCACTCTCTCTTCAGATATTTAAACACATTAGTAAGATCCCCCTGAGCCTTCTCTCCAGGCTGAACAGCTCTGCCTCTCTCTCTCAGCTTTTCCTCACAACAGAGATGCTCCAGTCCTTTCAATCACCTTCACTGAACACTTCACTGGAGTCTCTCCAGTATGACCATTTCTGTCTTGTACTGGGGAGCCCAGAGGTGGAAACAGTACTCCAGCTGTGGCCTCACCAGTGCCGAGGAGAGGGGAAGGATCTCCCTCAACCCACTGGCAACACTTCTCCTAATGCAGCATAGGACACCATTAACCTTCTAGGCTGTAATGGCACATTGCTGGCTCAAATGCATAAATATATTGAGATTTCTTATTTAAAGATTAGATAATTATATCCAATTCACTTAGATTACCTATTAAATACAAAATGGTATCATCACCAAACATCAAAATTATCGGGCAGACTGATAAAAATTATCAGTTTAGATTAATTATAACAATTAACTTATTTTACACAGATTGAGAAATAGTTTGCAAAATTGAAAGAGTGAATTATAGCATTAATGAGTAAATAGAAAAGACATACAGAGTGGAAACCCCTGTTTATTGAATAAAATACAAGCATAGGAAGCAGAAGTAAACCAGGGAAGTGGGGAGGAATATAGCTAAACAGGGAGAAATGAGTCAAAAACTGAAGGAAGAAGAAAGCACGCAGGGGAACCAGAGGTGTCTAGAAATAGTTTTGAAAAGTGTTAGAAGCCTGGTAGTTATTAGACACAACCAAAGCCATGACAGAAGGAATGACATGTTGACATTTTGGTGAATTTATGTTAAGTGATGCTTTTTGTAATCACCCACCAAATGAAGTAATTAATGATTTAATATAATGCCTTTAAATTAAGTATTGTAATTATTTTACGGAGGGCAGAAAACTCACATCATTATGCATATCTGCTAAGCTCAGCAACTTCAAAAATGGAGGTTTTGGTGAAGCGACAACAATTTCATGAATACTTGAAATTGTGATTTTCAATATGCACTGTGCCAGCACCTGTGTAAGAAAGGATCTATTTTTGTACAAGTATCCTGAGTGGAGAGTCACTCCCTCAAACAAGAATATCGAATCTTGTCTTCAGTACAGGATTGAAAAATTATGCATGATTTGAATGGAATATTATGAAATACTATTAATTTTCTTTTTCCTCAAGGAACTTAAGAAAACATATCAAATTTTTTGTGGTTATGTTAGAGAGCTAAATAAAAAAAAAAAATACCCAGAAGTAGAAATGTCCCAACAAAAATGCACACTGTGAGCTACAGCTATGTCTCCTCTCCAAACTGCATTATTCCATCGAAAATCATTTATTGTAGCAACCAAGAAACGGAGTTCTAGGGTTATTTAGTAGCCACATCTTGACATTTAGAAAAATAGCTGTATATCAAGTATCACAATTATACACAGTACAATAGCAATATAAGCACACAAAACAAAACACAATCCATTAACCACAATTTGAATATTTTCATATGCTTCTGCAATTCCTCCTTTTAGACAGTACTGGAAGCTCCAAAATCCTGGAAGAAAGTTTGTTCTTATGGCATGATTTTGAGAGATTTTACATCCCTTTTTAATGGTGAGACAAATTAAATCATGGTCAAGAATTTTTGCAATGATACAGAAAGCTAAATATGCTTGAGGTCATGGTTAGGATTCTGGGGCTGTGGGTTAATAACCAGACTGTATTCAAAGACATACTGTGCTACCATTATTCCAAACTAATATGTAGTTCACAGGTAGCTACAACACATAAATATCTATCCTTCTATTCCATCCCTTGATTTTAGCCTTGCAAAAATAGGGTATTAAATATTTGAAAATAAATTGTGTATATTTCCACTGATACCAGGCAATTGCAAGAACAGTGCAAAAACATTTTTATTGCCAAACTGTTTCAAACTCCCATTTCTAAACCAGTCAGGGAGGGCTCCTTGTGGAGTGATCAGCACATCTGACCACTAAGTTATTTGTCTTGTTTGAGCTGATATGTGTAACTGCAACATAGTCAGAAGTACTTCATAAATTAGGACACTGCTTCTGAGAAAAACAGGAGAATATTATGTTATGGGACTATTTGTAATCTAGCATTTTATAATGGTGAATTTTAGTGTGGAGAAGTGTAAGACTACAAAAATCTCCCAGCATGCTCTGCAATACCATTACTTTGGGCAGAAAAGACTAACTTTACCATGAACATTTTCACAAGCCCCTGAGGGATTTAGAGGAGCACGTCCAACTAGAAGTCAGTAAGGCATTTTTATAATGGAAGGAAGGAAACTTTGAACACGCTCATCCCTCTGAAAGAATACTCTTCAGTAGCAAATGTTCAGAAGTGCTCAGCACTCCGTAGGGCATGATAATAACAAATCTGTTATGGAACAAATTTTTGAAAGCCTGAACAACAGCAGCTGTGTATTAAGAGAAGCACAAATAGTGGAAGATTAAAATTATTCTAGCTGCAAGCATCTTCTGGAGTTAGGAAATACCAGCAAGCCTGGAAGCACACAAACACTTCTAGTTCTGTGCATGTACACATACATTTTAGTATTAATATTATATCTAAACAGATGATTATTGTCCCAATCTCTCTAATGTGCAGGTGTTAGCTTTTGGGGATAACACAGAAAGATTTAGGTATAAATGAAAAATATGATGTATATCAAATTTAATCAGAAAAAATCTAAGCACATGCAAAATCTAAGTTCCCATATCTTAGCTAAATTTGTTGAGGGGTAGAAAAAGCAGAAGAATAATGTTGGCTCCTGAGGTACAGTAACTCAGACAAAAATGTTTCTACATTTTAGCATTATATACACAATTAGATACTCAATTTCCTGGTATTTTTCTGTCAAAATAAAGCTAGACTGTAATAAACACTGTATGAAGCCTAAACCAAGGAAGATCTAGATCTGATTTTTATTATCATTATGTTTATAAATTTGGCAGAAAAACACTCCAAAACTTCCAAACTAGACAAAGTACCTCTTGCATTTATCTTCAGAAGTGTAAGACCACCATAAATACATCTTAGCTCCTTTTTAATGGGAAAATATATTTGCTAGCAAAGATGAGATTATGGAGCTTGTTTAGTATTAACTTCTGCCAAGCATAAACAATGTTTCTCTGACTTACTACTGACTCATGTGGCTAATGGCAGTAACTATTATCATTTCATTTTCTGTAAAATGGCTTAGGCTTGAAACCTCGCACACTTGACCCTTGTGATAACTCGTGACTGTTAAACAATCAGCAAGCGCTTGCTTTCCAAATCTCATACCTGAGGTAGCATGCTGACATCACTACCCTTCAACAGCCCTTTAAAATGAGCTTTTTTTGATTTTAACTTTGGCTCAGCTGAACACCATATTCATGTGAACACTACTGTACTAGGACAACTTCAATCAACTCAGGTTTGAAGACTATAAGTAGCACATTTAAAAGAAAGCTACTTTTTACTAGGAGAACGTAAATAAAACTGAAGATCGAAGTATTTTTATCTGAAGCAGGAAATTGCTGTGCTTAATACAGGATTTGGAAAGTTTGAGTATATCACAACCGGATTTAGTGCAATCTCTTTTTGGATGCACAATTATACCTATTCAAGACAAATGAAACTGCTGACAGGAACCAAGGAAGTAAATTACCAGCTATTATTTTGTTCAGTCACAATGCATTGCATTAGCTCATTTTTTAGAGCTTAATAGAGAATATGAATTTCTAATCTTCTCAAATTAGCATGCCAGATATTGCACTAAAGTGTTCCCTCACTAGTAACATTTGATTTTTTGCTGATGACTGAGTTTTATGTAAATATCATGAAAACCAAATGTTTTCATACAGAAATACATCCGAGTTTTCTCATGAATACCTAAATGAGACAGAGTGTTTTAGGAAACATTGAAAACTCTAAACCAGCACCTTTGAAAATGTTCCCTTTGGGGTTGGATATCAGCTAAAATTTTGACAACCACATTGAGTCAAAAATCATGAGCCAGTTGCAAGTAAAATTTAAAACCACTGGATTTTAATGGAATAATTAATTTCCAGTGCCTTTCATTTAATTTCTGGTGTTGAAACATTCAAAGTGTCCATTTTCTCCAACTTCTGCCTGCAGCTATAAAGACTGGAAAATCAGCTAAAATATTAAAAGTGTTATTATGTGGTGGTTCCAGCAGCTGAGCTTTAAGAAATCAGGAAACTGGTGACAAAAATTACACAAGAAAGCAATACAGGGAACTACCATTAATGTCCTCATTACTACTTTATCCTCTAAATCATTTTAGGAAGTAATAAGGTAAAGCCTTTTTATAACAATTCCTGCAAGTGATACACAGTAAATTTCACTGTTAAAAGAGTTCTGCTGAAGGAAGTACCTGAGCTTCCTCAAAGTGTCCACAAGGGACAAATACTCTTACAGATTTCAGGGCATTTGTACCTTTCCTTTGGCAGCTGAAACATTGCCACACTGACAGCATTAGAGTTTCACTCCCTAAAGAAGTGTCTTTCCAAAATCAGTCATTTTTGCTTGAGGGAGAAGACAAAAGTTTGCACATAAACTGTTCTCAGTAAGAAGGCATTCCCTACTCTTTTGTCTGTTACTGTCTTAGAACAAGACCATTAGAAAAATTACTGTAAGTGGTACAAAAGGCAAGCACTCCAATTCAATTGCTATGAGCTGACATGAAGCCTCTACCAATTCTAGAGAATTTACACAGTTCATTGTCCAACTAGATGAAATTTTGGTTCACATAGAAAAAGAAAACTCCTATCAATAGATCCACACCCTTCTTTAATAGCCCTGAAAGATGATACAGAGATGCTGACTTGAACAACTGCCTAAAAAAGAATAATACGTTTTAAGTGGTTGTTTTGAAACATGTTGGTTGCTCCCAGCTTTGAAGTGCACGCACTGATGCAGACATTTTTAACTCCAAGTCCAGCAGCACTATTTAAACTCTTATTCTATACTCAGTTGGGGAAAATGTATTTCTTTTTTTTTTTTAATAGTTTCTTCTCCGACAACGTTTGCTGAATTAGAGAGAGCTTCTAAAATTGCTCAGTGAAGCGAGAAGGACTTTAGTTATATTCTGGCTCCTATTTTACATTCACTTTTAAGTTCTGAGATCCCGCTACTTCCTGAAACAAGTAATTATCACAAAACAGATAGATTTGCTTCTCATTTAAACCAACCAAAAAATTAAACTTTCTGGCTTTGGTGGGACTTCTGACTTTTGGCAATAACCATCAAGAAGTTCACACACATCAATGCTATGAGAGATTAATAGCAACTCATCTATAAAACACCACCAACCTATTCCAGGTAAGTATCTCACCCAAAGAACTAGGAGGTAAATGCTTTATAAGCTTGAGACACAATTTGAGATACTGTAAACCTATGACACTGTAATAAAAGGGGGAGAATGTTCCCTTCCAAAGAAATGGAATTTCTTTTATCTCTCTGAAAAAAATAATTCAGATGTTTGGAAGAAAACTAAGAGAAAAGTAAAATATTATTATTTCACAACACACTCCACACAAAAAACATTATTCTGGAAAAGACATATGAATCAACTTTTTTTTTAGAGCTTGAAATTTTAAGAACAATTACTTATTTAATTTAAAAACTCCAGTTGAAAGAACTATTCAACATGTTATAAAACTTCTCTCAAAAACACTTTGCTGTTTTTTGGGTCATCTCTAATTTCTGAGTTCTGCAGAAATAATAAATCCTCTTCTCTTTTTCCTTGCCACAGCTGCAAGAAAAAAAAATGAACTTTATCTCCCAGGATTTTTCCATTTATATGTCCAGGGCTCATGATCCACTGGCTTCCCCTGTTCTCAAAAGAGGAATTATTGCAGCCTACGCTCAAGCTGGCACTGGATTGCAGAGACGATTAACAAAGCCTGGTGGCAGAATAATCACATGTTGAGTGCTGGGAATTACAGCTGATAGCATCTATTCATCCCACAGAGAACATATAGAGAATCACCTTCAGTGATTACAAAATCTGATTCTGACCTTACATCAGAATGTCAGTAATTTGTATTATCATACTGACACAGTCTGTAATGATCTTGAAACAACTTCCTTTTGCTTCAGGACTCACCTCCCTTTATTTTGCCACAGAACTTTCTTTCAGCTAGAAACCTCCCACCAGTTATTCCAGTTGCCTAACCAGAGCAGCAGTGACCTGAAGCCTGACACAGGACTTGCTCAGAAGATATTTTTCATCTGTCAAGTTTTTACGGCCCAGAAATTTCTTCAGCCACCAGTTATCAAATACAATGTCTTTTTTCCTGTTGTAAATACACTCAAACAGTCCTACTCATATATCACTCTTAGTGCTATATTGCAGAGCTGCAAACTGATTTTTAGTGTCTCTCTCCTGCACAGTGTTTTGCAATGCTTAAAATTATCCTCTATATTTGACGAAATTGTGGTTTTTCTTTGCAAACCCTGACAGAAGTTTTTCTTCTTGTTTAGATGTTACAAGGAACAGATGGTAAATGAGGAGGTAACAAAATAATCTGATCCATAAATTCAGAGCAAAAATAAAAAGCTGGAATTTGACCATCTTTTTGGTAGTTTATAACTAACTTTGTTTTAGAAACCCTTTAAACATTTGTCATGTCAAGTAGTAGATAAATGTAGCAACTTTGTCAGTATTGAAGATACTACAGTATTAAAGATAGATGCAATCTAGCTTCAGGGCAGCTATGGTAGATCTGATCAAAGCTTGGCACTTGCCTCTAGTCAATAGCTAAGGTTTCATTGTGCAACGTTAAAAGCAATTAAGCAAAAAAGTTTGACCGTTTTTATAGTATTCTTTGTACTGTGCTGAACTTTTTGTATAAGTACAGTTGGCAACCCATTCAAAATGTTCACATTTGTGTCTGACAGAGAAGCAGAATAATTTAAGAGCTGGCTGCCATTTTCATCAGGAGTTCACTCTAACAAGTGCCATGGTGTTAACATGGGATATTGATATCATTGGAAATCCCTGTGATCTTTATGCTCCATGATAGTTCAAGCAGCTATGTTGGAGTTGCAAGTCATGCCCCTTGTTTGAACTTCTCAAAATTTTTTCATAAATCTGACGTATTTTAAAGCACCTGCTTTTGGTGTCCTACTGCTGCTGCTCTTTGCAACTAGATACCTCTGACTTGTACCAGGTTTGCAGAAGTCATCACACTTATGCGTATGATCAGCTAAGAATGCCAAGGAGTGCTCACAGAAAACCAATAAAAGGCTTAAAATAGACAAATAAATGAACAGCCAAGCTAATCAAGTTCTGTATGAAGAATAGTCTCAAAACATAATCTAAAAGTTTGCTATTGTGTCTGCAATATTTCTACACAGTAAATAGATGTGCACAACATATGACTGAAGTGCCAAACTTGAAGGCACTGTGTAAGGCTGTATGAACTCAGCCTCTTTTGAACTCCAGTAGCCTGATGCACACTGTATAAAGAAACACAAACTGATACACTCTCACATTAAATGGCAAAGATTACGAAATATAATAATTCAGCGGAGGACACTTTCAAACAGACTTTTGAGGCCTCTTCAAAATCTAAAGAGTGCTAGTTTAGACACACAAAATAAATATCTTTAAGATAGAGGACTTATTGCACAAAGGGGCCCTGCACTGGGTTCATCATGATTAATACTGCTTCTGTGTTTGAGCATTTGGTGCAGAATGTTATACCGACACAGGGAAAGTACTGAAATACCTCCATGGTCTTGCATTGCTCTTTACATGTTACTACTCATTTTAGGCTAAGTTATTCTTAAGACTGTGGTCAGCAAATTATTTAAACCTACTCATTTTTAATGGGTACAATGCCATGTAAAATCAGTGCAGAGTGGGGATTCCCTGTTCATCATGAACAATTCTTGCTTTCTATCTGGCTTTTCCTATGCTCAAGTTCCCACTCCTTTACCCAACAGTATCTGCAGTAATTTTTGTAGTTCTTCAGAATGAACAAGGAATTCAAAGTGTTCAAGAGGAAGTTCTTTGCATTCACCTCTGAGGTGTAAAGCAAAATGTACTACAGGAATCACTGGTGCGCAAACTTTCCAATCTGAAATAAAACTATCTCAAATTATCTCAGAAAGCTCTAAAAAGACAAAAAAAAGGCAAAACCAAGCAACAACTAAAAAAGAAAGAAAGAGTAGCAGATATTTTCTTCCATTCCCCTTTTTCCATTGCCCTTCTGCTGCTCATGAGAGGTAAAGATGCAGACATTTCCAGAAGTTTTCTGTGAAGGACTTTCACAGCACAGCCTTAAAAATCAGTGCAGTTGACTCCAGCCTAGTTCTAACACTGGTGGTCACACAAGTGAGAGCAGCTGGGGAGCTTGTTCCTTCGCATATTCCCTCTTGGCATTCCCCCTTCACTTCTCTAGCCATCTGGTGCAAGTTAATTAAATTAAATCTGGCCTGCAGCAGAGTACTGGAAGCTGCTGCATTTATGCATCGAGCATGTGCCCTTCCAGAGTTATTGTGAGCCTCTCTGTAATAATTAGACAAGAATAAATCCCACAAGAGAATGAGTCCTCCAAGTTAGCACTCTTGATCTATACACCCATAGAGCAAATCACAGTTCTTCATCCCAAACATAGTACCTCATGACCTGAAAACATTATATCTGCACAGCACCATGCCAGATCTAATAAATCGTGTGTCTCAGCAGGGACCATTAACTCCTGCACAGCATTATGCTGACACTTTTAAACTCTCCATTTCTTGAGCTACTTTATGCAGCACCAGTTTAGGAGTCTCTGAACTACATATCACTGTAGAATTTCACACTGTTTGTCTGATTTTAAAAGGCATTGGAAACCATTCGGTGAATCAGCATGTGTGAATAGGCTTTACCTTCTCCCTTGGCTAACAAAGCCATTAATTAGGATCCATATGTCTGTACCTTCATGATTTTTTTCCGCCTCAAGAGCCAAAGAACAGGAAGAAGCCATCGCTCTACTTCTCAGATTCTTTCCTCTCTCCTCCTCTTTCCCAGATTCTTTACCCTCCACATTTGCCCTCTCTGGCTGTAGGATAAGAAGTAAACAACTTCTGCTGAATTTAGCCTGAACCTGTGAGGCTCCTGTCTTAGGCTACCTTAGGTTACCACTAGCTATCAAGCAAGCAGGCCACAGAGCATTCAAAATGATTCTCCAAAATAACAAAGCTATTATGAAGGGTAGAGACAGGACATCACAATCACAATTACAGCAGTGTAATGAGTTCTAGCTTAACATTCAAGCAGCTGCAATTAGCTTGTGTGCACTGCTGGCCTACTGCAAGTGGGAAGGTGATACATACTTAGATAATTTGCATTGGTACTGGACAAGGAACGTACACATGGTTACTGGACCTGATGGTCACCAACACAAATGATCGATGACATCAGTGACACCAAGATTGGAGGAAACCTGGGCTGCTGTGATCACACACTGGTGGAGTTTGTAGTCCTGAGGGATATGTGCCAGGCAAAGAGAAAATTTGTGACCCTGAATTTTAGGAAAGCAAAATTCTAGCTGGTCAAAGAATTAGTCAATAGGATCCCCCGGTCCTATTTCTATTAGTCAATAGAAACCCCTGGTTTCCCCACAGGAAACTGCCCTCAGGGACAAGGGAGCAGAACAGAACTGGCAGAACTTTAAGGATGCTTTCCATAGAGCACAAGAGCTCATGACATCCAAGTGTAAGAAATCGGGAAAGGAAGGCAAGAGAGCAGCATGGCTGAGTCAAGACCTGCTGGTCAAACTAGAGGGCAAGAAGGAAATGCACAGGCAATGGAAGCAGGGCCAGGGTGCAGCTGGACTTAAGCTTGGCAAGAGACTCAAAGAATAACAGGAAGGACTTCTACAGGCATGTCAGCCAGAAAAGGAAGGTCAAAGAAAGTGTATCCCCCAATGAGCGAAACTGACAAAACTGGTAGCAGCAGATGAGGAGAACATTGAGATACTCAACAACTTTTTTGCCTCAGTCTTCACCAACAACTTCTCTTCCCACACCACTTGAGTGAACAGACTGGGAGACAGGGGGAGCAAAATCCATCCTACTGTAAGAGAAGATCAGGTCCATGACTACCCAAAGAACCTGAATGTGCATAAGCCTATGGAACCTGATGAGATGCATCCCAGAGTCCTGAGGGAACTGGCTGAGGGAGTTGCCAAGTCCCTCTCCATGATCTTTGAAAAATCATGAAAATGAGGTGAAGTACCAGGTGACTAAAAAGCAAGGAAAGCCTTATTGAACCTTTTAAAACTGAGGAAGGTTGATTGCTCTCTAGTCATGCCACACCTGAGGCAGATGGCTCTCCAGACCTCTATACCCAGGCTTGTGGTTTGCCAGAGGATATGCATAGAACTGTGCCTAACTGATTGATCCTGAGGGAGGAATATATAATCTCAGGCAGGTGAGCATTTGCTGGTTTCTCTGCTGTGACTGAAATGGGTGACACTATAATGTACAAAAACAGCTCTTTGGTCAAGAATCAGAAATGAGTATGTATATGGCTTTTCCTCCTACAAGTGGATTGTGGTTTCAGAATGAGCAAGAGACAAAAACCAACAGGAGTTACTTCACAAGAGTATGCGCAATAAAATCCATCAAGTACCTTTTATGGACAAATTCAATCTGTGCACTTGGATCAGCCACAGCTCTTTTCAGTATTTGTATTTCCATATGGATTAGCAGCTGGCTCTCCTTCAGTAGTTTTAAACAACCCTGAATTGTATAATCGCCATGGGACCATTCTAACTCATACTCTGGTCATTTACAAGGATTTACACTCTGGTACACTCAGTTATTCATTAAAAACAGATAACTCCCATAGGAGACACTGCATCACTCAATACTCATGCTACTTCTGAAATGTGGTATACTTAAAGAAACACACATGTTAAAAGTACTTATCTGGTCTAAGATATAATAATAGCAATAAATAAATTGTGCATATTACCTTTTAATGATTGGGAAAACTATGTTAATGTCTATCCCAAGAAAATAGTTCCTATTACTTTAATTAAAAAGGAGGATTGAAGGATAATTTATGTTCAGAAGAAAGGGGAAAATTCTCTTGAGTTGGCTTTTCTGCACTGCCAGTAATTCCCTCGAAAGACTTTAAAAATAAGCTGAAAATGTATCCTGCCAATATGATAAAACAACACATAAATTTGCAGAGACTGAATCATCCTGAAAAAGTATGTGGAGTTAAAACCTTGTGTTCAGTATATATAGTCCATTACAAGATATGCTTTGGGCAGTGGTACTAAAGAGGAAAACTAAAACAGAAATCAAATTACAATAATGCTTTTCCACGAAAGTGTTTTGCTAATGTCATGAAAGGTACCCTCTACAGGTCACTTTAGACAGATTTAATTTCTAGTTTATGCATTTTTAAATTCTGCTTCACTCAAAGAGACTGAAGTCTCTTAAAAGCTTTAAAATGTAACCCATCAGTTAAAAAAGCAAACCGAAACCACACTTCACTACAACAGCACTCCAAGGAAATTTAGGCTAGTTATATCTATCCAAGCTAAGTTACAGGTTTCAATATAAGTAATGCATTATTTCACCACATTCACACAAACCCACAAATTTTAATAATTCTAATCATAACCCATAGTAATATTTATCCAGACAAAAACAGCAAAAATGTTTTGTAGGATCACAGTGACATAGTAACAAGCTGCCTCAACTCCCATGCAAGAACCACCATCCCATTTTCAAGGAAAACACAAACCCAAACACTGAACAGTTACCTAAATCTCAGAAGGGTAATTTTCAATAAGTGTTGATATTTCTTCAGAGCACTTAATTGCTTAACTGCTTACTTTAACTGATCTGATTTCAAGCACGTGGAAAAAGGAGGAGGATCAGCCAACAGCTTTATCTTGTTCATGGAACTTTAAAAAGCCATCTCAGCTGTCAAGCAATGTGATGCAATCTAGTAGCAGCAAAGAGGAGGCATTCCTGCAAAATCTGCATGTTGGTCTTCGATGGATGGTACTTGGTTTCAGAATTGAACATAACTGCTACTCAGACTGACATTCCAGTTTATGTGGCTTATAAAAACTATTTCTACTTTTCAAATATGAGTCTAATAGGATAGCATTTTCCCTTTGGAAAAGAACTAAGGAATGGATTGCTCCCAGCAATGTAAAAGAAAAATAGCAGAAATTGTTTAAAAGTCACAGTGAGTTTATACTTGAACTCATTTTAATGAATATGAATCAAATACATGCATAATACAGTTATTTGCTCTCTTAGCTCAAAAAAAAAAAAGTGCAAGAAATATCCATGTAAGTTTTGGGTTCTAAGAAGAAGGATTATAGAAAATATGATACTTTGATGCAGGAAAGAAAAATCAGTTTCTTGCTTTATTTGAGTTACTTTATAGTATGCTATCACCTGAGAGGTACACTGCCTAACTTCTACCTGCAGACCTAAAAGGCATCAGGTATAGAAGTGCTCCAATACAGGCACATGCAGGCATGTACATCTAACTGTCAATGAATGCAAATGTCATGAAAATATGACTACAAATTTGCTGTACATTTCTATATTTTCTATTTTGAAACAAATAAAAACAACATTGTTTTTCCCATAATTTGTAAATCATCATCTCTGAAATAAGCATATGAAGAGGAGCAGAACTAAGACCAAAAAAGGGAGAATATTTAATATCTGAGGACTGTGAGAGTAATGGCTAATCCTGATTTTCTCACCATTTACCTGATTTGAGCAGGAGGCTGGACTAGATGACTTCTATGGTCCTTTCCAACCTGAAACTGCTTATGATTCGATTTTCACTTTTTTTGCTGTTACCAAACAGAGATGAAAACATTTCTGCTCTTCTTAGGAGCTGGTACAAACAATTGACTAATGACGGCATAACTATAACTCCTGCCTATTTGTCTTAATTAAAATACATGGTCTAGTTCTGAGCACTCTCACTGAAATGAGCAGTACTATGTGTTTCATTTTCTTCAGGATCTAGATTTCCTTTACAATTCATTTTCACTGGCTGCAGTCCCTTCTGAGTGTGATCAGCTAAAGGGTAGAAAAAAGACCCACATTTTAATACTCACAGCACAACATTCTCTGTACAAAGCAGATGTTGACAATCCAGACAAGCAGAATCTGCAGCTGACAAAGGCCTGTTTCCTGAACAAATGTACTAACAAGCATGCCAGGCTCTGAGGGTTCAGCCACACTATAAACAGTTCTTGTTTCCTGGAAAGCCTCCAAAATACATTGGACTACTATTTTGTCCCATCTTGCTCCCATTTATTAGGTCCTTCACAAAATGTGCAGAATGGCCACCAACTAAAATACTCACAAAAATGTTTTCTCATTACTATTGCTTTCCCACCATGCACTGTGCAGATCAGTGGTTTTGGTGGAGTTTACTTCCTGTGAACTGATGCTGAAGCAGGTTTTCCTTCTCTCCTTCAAAAGCTTTGAGTCATGCTTTGTAAACTAAAATTATGGGTTATATTTTCAGACAAGCTAAGGCCAAGTCTTCTTGGCCAGACTGGCACGCACAAAATACATCAATGAGGGAAGCCTGCTTGGTGATACCAGGATTCTAGCAGAGCCAGCACTCAGTGGAGCTACACTTAATGCAGCTTCTATCTGTCTGGTGAGTGCAAACAAGGGCAAATTTGGTCCAATGCAACTGCAAAATTAACAGAGAGCTGCAGTAGGCAATGACAGTATATTTGCTGTATACTCTATGTGCTACAATCTTGTTTAAAATACTGATAAGTCTTTTAAATCCTAGTTTTAGTCTTACAGTGATAAATAATATTCCAATGTCTTAAAGATCCATGAAATACTAACAAAGTAGTACGATCTGTTTGGAAATGTTGTCATCTTTCCCTAAGCCACAACGCTTTCTGTTTGCTACCATCCCTGTCCACATCATGCCTCAACCTAAAAGATAATCTTTTCTAAGCAGGATCATTTTCTTTTATGTCTAACTTGACACATACATTTATGTCATAAACTAACAATGGAATGAAATCCTCAATTTACTAAAAATGTCAAAAAATAAGACTTTTCTTTAGGATGTGAAAAGTCACAGCAGCTCCAAAATACAGTCCTATAGCTGCATTTCTATAGTTCTGCTGCTCTTTCAATGTTTTCTTAGACTTCCATAGTGCATTAACTTAAAATAGAGGTACATTGTGCTACAAATCTTTTAGATCCTAGGCATGATTTTGAATTTAGAAGTGTGCAGCATTCAGCCAAAGACAACTAAGTGAACAGGTCAAATAATAACAAATAAATTACCAAATCAGCACTTTGAACTAAACTTTTGTCCTGGTTAAGGCTAAACTTACAAACAGTTAGCATTATATTCAAAACATTACACCTACTTCGCGTATAATTGCAACAAGAATAAAATAGGCCAAATGAAGGTATTTCAGCACTATAGCAACCAGAGTAAAGATTTGTTTTGCTCCTATTCCCTACAACCAGTCATTCCAGCTTTTCTCTAATTCAGAGTAGAAGATATCAGAAACTCTGCAAAGCCCAAACAGGAAGAACAGTGTTCTTTCAGCATATACCCACAGCATGTTCTGCCATTTGGACAGAATCATTCAGACTGGTCCCCAGTTCAAACATCTGTTCTCAGTAGGATTAAGACCATTCAGACCAGATTGTTTAAGGGTTTGTCAAGTCAAGTCTTAGAAACTTCCAAGGATGGTGCCTACGCAGTCTACTGGACCAATCCAGCCAAATGCTTCACAGTCCTCATGGAGGAGGCAAGAATTCTTGCTGTTCCTGGACCAGACTTTGCCACTTAAGCTGTCTGTTCTTGTGGCAACATAGCATGACCAATAAGAGACAGAAAATATGGTGGTTATGTTTACTGAGCCCCACGTAGAGAATGCCCTAGAATGACTCAAAAAGCAGATAGTGTTTGTAGGTATTTGGCACCAAGACAGACTACAAGTGCAATGTATAAATTAAGGTCTCAGAAGAGTCCTGGCTTACAAACTTTACAACATTGGGTACTACAATGTAGATGTATCAAAAAGCTCAAAAGAATGGGATCACAAAGATCATCCACTGAGTTCTGGTGTTATATTTATTTTGACTGGTTTTTATTTCACACTTATGACGAAAAGATTCATTGTAGCTGAAAGGAACCCCATGAAATTCAACAAAGTGCAAAGTCCTGCATCTGGGAAGGAAGTACTCCCTGAAAAAATATTGGCTGGACATGGACTGGCTGGGGAACAGGGCTCCTGGGAAGGTCCTGATGAAACTTGAGCTAAATGTGAGCCAACTTTGTGCCGTAGCAGCAGCTATCACTTCCTTCAATCTGCTGACCTGTTAATACAGCCTGAGAGCAGATTAGGGAAAGTGATCATCTCCCTTTATTTGACATTCATCAGACCACATCTAGAACACCATATGCAGCTTTGGGTCCCCCAGTTCAAGAAAAGAAAGATATTGGTAGAGTTTTGCACAGCATCACCAACATGGTCAGGAGCTGAAGCGTTTATCCTGTGAAGAGAGACTGAAGGAAATGGGTTTGTTGAGCCCGGAAAACAGAAGGTTTTGGTGAGCTAGAAGGACTTGGGGGGGCTGGTGGATGAGAGGCTGGACATAGGCCAGCAATGTGCACTTGCAGAAGTTTTAGCTTGGCATAGAGTAATATTCAAATATCAGATAGCTTGAAGAATTGCAGTCTGATGAATCCTAAAATAGCAGAGAGCTGCTTTGCTTGCTTATGCAACACTTAATATGAAAAATTAAATCAACCTGCAGGTTCCTGGAGCGCACAAACAAAAGAGGAGCAATTACTGAGGTGAACATGACGTCACCCCAAGACACAAACATAAAAATAAGAGGTACAAATAAAATATTTATACTAAACATACGGGAAAACATGAAGAGAGCAAGATTTATCAGTCTATTGTACATTTCTGACTGCTGATTTCCCCACTGGTTGTAACACAATCACTGTTTTTTAAAAATTCTCGTGTTCTCTCTTTTTGAACCAGAGGAGAGAACTCCTAACTGGGAAGAGACCAGCACAGGTACACAGTGGCCTGAACAATCTCAGTCTCCTTTGTCTAAGTCTAATCTCTCAAAGTCGGATTCATGTTACAGCCAGGCCACAGGGTAACTTACATAACATTAACAGATACACAAATGTTATATTTCCATATGGTAATAACAGTTAAATCAATTACTACTGACACTAAGAAAATATCACTAACAAATATGAAATCAGTGTTATTCTTATTTTGCTGGCTTCAGTAGGAAAGAAGTGAAATCATCTTTCACTTCTGTTCCAGTTTGTATCTCTACAACTCAGCAAATACTGGGAAAGTGATAAATAAATCACCAAAAACCAGAGTTGTACCACAGCCATATGGCCAGCTGGGTAGCATCTTAAAAATATGAAACTTAAGTAGTTGCTACGCAAACAGAATTTAACTCTCCATCTACTGCAAATGTGTAAAAACCTGTTTTGGAAGTTTCCCTGTAGTGTGGACCATAAATAGTAACTGTAAAATGTACAGAAGTAGAAAGCACATGACAAAAGCACTTTATTTGACCCTATTCTACCAAAAATATCCTTACTTCCTGTGCTCAGTTTAATCCATCACAATCGAAAATCATTTTAGCTATACAATCCAATACTTACTCTCCACATTTGTGTGAGTTTACGTACTGAGAACATTAGGATGAAAGGATTTATTAACAGCCTCTCAACTGACATTGGGATTATGATTCAGGGATTATGATTCTTCAGTCTCCCAGAAGTGCTAACCTTACAATTCTTTTCTCTTATTTCCTCAGTTTAAAAGTTCAGTTACAAAATTCCTAACATTAGGAAAACACCATATTTTTAAAGACACTGAATCTCTTCCTTAGCAGCCAGAACCTGTAACCCGTGTCTGTGCCTCCCACTATGTCACAGTGATCAAATAAGCAATAAAACATTCTGAGTGTCTAATGGGGCAACCTGCTAACCAAAATATGATAAAGCAACAGGGTCTTAGACCAGCCCTGTATATAATATAAATTAAAACATACTACAAAGCAGAAGTTGAGGGCAGCACTGTGGCTTCCTCACCTGCAGAGATAACCAGGTCTGGGGAAGACTTAGCCTAGGCACTTAAAACACCACTAACACTCTCCCAGAAGTTTCTTAGGAGGGAGAAGGGAGTTTATACTCTGGGACGTGTTTTATATGTTGGCACAGAAGCAGTATTAAACACTGGTATTCAGTGTGGAGAGTTCAAATCTGCAGTTTTGTACATATTTATTCTTTTATGTCTGAAAACAGATGCAGGGAATTCCACACCATGGGAGGAGAGGACAGTAATCTTTAGGATTTACTGGAGCCCATGAAGGAGTACTACAAGTACTACACTGAAATTGTATTTGCAGCAACAATTTTCCTGATATGTAGTGAAAAAAAGGGGAAAAGATTTGATCAGAGATCTTAATATAGAGACTATATGGACACTAGGCAATAGATATCCTCACTCTTAGGAAAGCCACTGTGCCTTTTGAAAAGATAAATTTGAGATGTAAATCTTTAAGCAGTGACCTGAATTGCTGGACAAGAAAATTTGAAACAGCCTAAGAGAACATGCCACAAAAAGGTATGAATGCTAGGAGTTTTTATAGAAGCTGGACACTGCATCCATAAAATACCTCCCTCTATACAAACTGGGTACATAAATGACTAAATCTGTACCACATGATGTTGAATTGAAAAAATTCTGCAATTTTCTCAGATTTTTCACTACAAGCTCAACTGCGTGCATTTGAAGGCAAATGAAAGGGAAAAAAGGAAACGCTGATTGGAGATTTAGTAGAACTTGACATGGGCCCTTTTTATTTCCTTTCATTTTAGCAGTAAAACATTTCCTCAGTTGATCTGATTACTAACTCCATGTGGGGGCTTCACCATCTTAGAAGTAACTGGCACACGCAGCAGGCTGCAAGCACTAGTAAGTGTAACTACCTTGATGTAGAGGCAGCTGACTAACATTCAAAGATACCATGACACACATACCATGGCAGCCCAAATCAGCCTTCATTTTTACCTTTTCTTCTTCTTTCCTATAGAGATGTTATTTTGTAGGTTCCGTTCTTCAACATGTTTGAGAAGTTTATTTAGGTTGCAGATAAACTGTGCTGTACGATGCACCCCTGTACCACTGTGACTACGCCCTGTGTGTGCATCCATGTGTGTATGAATACAGGGAGTGGGACAGGGAAGCAAAGTACATCATAGACTGTCAACCTGAATAACAGAGAATCAACTTTATATACCCTTCCAGACTGTCTCGTGGTCCTAGAGACAAAAATGAAGCTTACATAGATTTAATCCATAAAATAAAACTCTTATGTATAACATACATACGCACTGGTAGGCAGAATGTTCAAGCCAAGACAGACATCTTCAACAATCCCAGAATACAAAGCAATTTATTTAAGTACCTTTTCTAAGACTGTTTCAGGTTTATCTTACTCATCATGTTATGGCTTTCCTGAGGATTCTTAAACCCTTTATTTCTTTTTTTTATTTGTCTGATTTCACACTTGACCCAGCTAGCAGTAGGAGGTTGGACATTATTTATTTAACCTTGTGATTCCAAAAGGAATGGCATCTTTATCACCTGCTGATCACTCACCTCTCCTACAAATTTTGAAACCTGTTTAAATGGTCAGGATATACAACTGAGAGGCTAAACTTTTCAACTTAAAAAGATAAAAAAACTCTCTCCCAGTGATGTGTCTTCAGTTCGGAGTCTAAAAAACCAAGCCCAAATTTGAAACTCGCTTTCCTTTTTCACATCAGCATCACTACTTAAGTCTTGCAACACCATGGTAAAGAAGTCCGAGTATTTCTTTTATTTACTTAGGGCAATTGCCATAGGCTGGTCTCATGCTGAAAATCTTGTTATCTATCACTGTTCTGCTTGTATCACATGTATCACAGTTTGGCCTCGCTCTACAATATTGAAAATAAATAACATGTTCCAGCTAATAGTTCCAGCTAGCAATGCCATGTGTAACTAACCTCTTTTAATTTAAATACCCATCACACCAACACTGTGTGTGCCACCTGCAGAGAGGTTCAGAATCATGATCTTTCCTGCCACGTGCAGAACAAGTAGTTCTTCCACCATCAGCATCATTTCCATGCTGAAGCTCAAACTGCAACCTGTTATGGTTCTTCCATGAGGCACCTCTTTGAAAAACCCTCAGTACCACACCAGGAGAAACACAGTTTCACAATCTGCTGAAGGATTACTCCCATGCTGAGCATTTCCCTGGAGTCTCGCTATACAAAACAGGACTGATGTAGTATTGTTGCTTTTCAGCCTTGGCTGACAGGACAGGGACAGAATTTGGCCTTCAGCTCATAAAGATTTTTCTGGCATGGACTACACTTACCTCCTGGACAATGCCTCATGGCCATTTTACACCGTCTGGATTCTGCAATGGTTGGACATGGTATTGTGTCCTTTGCTGGCTTCTTCACAATTTGTCTTGTTCTCGTTTCCAGGCCCCACTTAAATCCACATGTTTTGTTATTTCTGCTGCAAGTTCCCCACTCGCTCCATTGGCCCACTTCACAGCCTTCTGATAAAGCAAAGGAAAACACAAGTGAGCAATTCTTCTGGTTTGTTTGGTTTTTTCTTTTTTTTTTTATTAGAACACAGTGTACACTGTTAGAAAGCAACACTTGACAGTTTTACCATTAGCAGGTAAAAGCTAGAAACAAGATCTCTTACAGAACCTGAAAGAATCTTTTTAGCCAGCATCAACTCAACCAAAAAAAATCAGAATATCAAACTGTATGTATAGAAGTTATGACAGTCCCAAATTTTAAAAAACCCTACTAAAATAATGAGACTGATTTTTTTTTCCCTCTGTTTAGTAAATAGATCTTATTTGGTTGTCACCTGGGTTTCAAAAGCTCAAAACTTCACATTTCCAAGTCCTCTCCATCATGAAATACAAGCAATACTCGTTAAAGAAAGAGTTTGTTCTAACACAGTTCCTGAAATCTTATGAATTCTGAGTTGTAAGTCTTCATACAAGGTGATTTTACAGTTAACAGGACAGAACTTTCTGATGCACAACAGAGTGGCATTCTCAATAAAGCAGTATTTTAAAGTTTGGAAATATTCAGTAGTATTATCAGTAAAAAAATCAAGATATAATTCATTACTGAGTATTTCCTGATAAGAAATCCAAAGCATCATCTTAAAGTAGTGCCATATTTGAATATGGCCACCCGGCAAAAGAGCTACTTCAGCAGCACTGCTGCGCTAGAAGACTCACCCACACATTCCATAAGCTCTTCCAAGGCTGCAAATCCAGAGGGACATCCTCGAAAGCAGCGGCCTCTGTGCGAGTAAAAGCCAGTTTTGCATTTGGTACAAAAGTCTCTGCTAAAGCAGGAGTCGCAGTTTTCTATTCTGCATCCTAAATCAACAGGATCGTAAGGAACAATGAGACAGCAAAGTTAGGGTAAGACTGAAAATGAAGGGACTTATAAAGCAATAAAATAGCAAAGCCAGAAGTGCTATAATAGTGTCATCCTGAAATCCATCTGCTCTATAGAAGTAATTTGAGGTAACTGTGTCTACCACATTTTCCCCTACATCCTTCTAATCCTATTTTTTTAAATCAAACTGTAGATAAAACCCCTAGTTTAGTTATATTTCAGTTAATGACATCTTTTTGGAGGAAAAATGTTCAATGTAAACTATTTTCATGTGTAAGTAATTTCAATGAACCTGAGATATAACAAATTATTTTGGGAAGTATGCACGTATTATATGTATTGCCTTCAGTGTACAATTTATCTCTGAAAGTAGGATACATTTTTTTTCTATGAGTTGACCCTATCAATAGCTGAGTGGGTGCTTTCATGTAGTGTATCTGATGTCCATGTCTGCACATATGCATGTGCAAAAAGCCTCAATTTTTCTGGATTTAACTGCTCTCTATTATTAAGACACTTAATCCACAAAAAATAACCATTCTGAAATGACTAGGAGACATAAAGCTATAACCAATAGCTAAAAAAAAACCAAAAAAACCCACAAAAACAAAACCCCAAACAAACCAAACCAAACAACTATTGCCTTTATGAAATATTGTATTTCTCTGAAAATTTAAGAGGAATATGACCTGCAATAGATGACAGACTCAAGCGTAGGCTGTTCAGAAATATCCTATTCCATATTAAAACATGTCAACTTGGAAATGAACTAGTTATCAATGATCATATGTATACCATACGAACCTACAAAAAAATGCCAGGGAAAAATTTACCAAAGATAAGCCATTCTATTTGGAATAGTAATGATCACTTTACAATTAATTAAAAAAAAAAAACTAATCCTTTAGCTAACATAATTAAATAAACTACATTAAGTGTATCCTGTCTTTAGCTATCTGAAGCCAAGCAAGAAGCACTTTTTATTCATGTCATGCAACAATATACTAATAATTTTGGTAATTTCTGTCACTCATTTATTCTTCATTCTTTTATAAAGAAAAAAAGCATAAACCACAAGGGCACTCTTCTGAAATAGAGGTTAGTAAATATCCCCAGTCAACACTTCAAATTTAGCCAATCTTTATGAAACAGATTTTAATATTTATTCTTGAACTTCAGCTGGCCACAACAGAGCATCCCACAATACTTAAACATTGTGTGAGCGTGAGTGCTTTGTTAGCAGTTAGGGAAATATGAGGCTTTTTAGATCGGATTTCTTGTGACAGTGGACAACAAATTAGGCAAATTGAATGAAAAGAAAAACGTGTATTTCAAGTGGTGGTAACCTTTGCTTGGTTAAAAGGAATGTGAGCATCAGTTTGAACCCTTGCCCTGACAAAGATAACCTCTGCTGGCTCTATTTAGACACAAACACACATAACCTGAGCGCTACCAACTCCTGTGTCCAGCATCTTTCAAAGGGGCTTTTAAAACTCGAGTTCATATAAGCAGCACAAGTTGGGCTTCTTGTCCACACTTTAGTTTATAGGAAATTCCTAAGAATAATCATTTCTATTTCACAAGGGTTGAACCAATCCCTAAAGAACAGGACCCTGGTCAATGTCTACACAGTGACCCTGCAAAATCACTTTCCCAGATTAATGAATTGCAAGGCAAAACCAACCAGGTGACCTGCTCTGGAGACGTACCACAATACTTAATTGCTAATCTGGTTTGTTACACTCAAGGCATACTGCAAGTATTTTATTAAATGCAATGCTTGAGTGAAACACCCTGTGTGTTTAAATATTCAGAAAAAACATTCTCCTCTTGCCCATCCACCTGAGACATTTGAAAAGACATCAAGGTTTTTGATGTCATAAATCGTGTAGGCCCAATGATAAGATGCAGAACAGAACATTAAAAGAAAAAACACCATCTTGCGACCCTCCCTCACATCCAAATGACACAACAGTTTCTAAACAACGTTTTTACAATTGCTTTCAAAAAACATGTTGGGAGTAACATGCTAAAAGCTTCTTTTGTGTGTGGAAGAGGGACTAAAGGAAAAGCTTTCAACAGAAGTTACCCTTTGATATGATATAGACACGCTTGGCAGATGGAAGCCAGCCTCACTTTACACTGGGGATTCCCTCCATAAAACCATCAGTATTTAACATAAGTACATATGTAAATACCCCATATTTAAACATTAAATGAATAAATCCTCTTTCAGTTTTGATCATACTTCAAAATTCCCATCTTGTTTGTATTTTCTGCTTTACCTTCAATGCCAGTTTCCTTTTGTGTCACAGCAGAGTCCTTGTGTAACTATATTTTAGAAGCTTTAGTAGGTGAAGGTTGGGTAGAGTGAAGGTTGGTTGAAGATTGGAGATTTCCACCAAGGCAGTTTATTTTCATTTTTTTCCTATGAAAATAAACTACTCCAAACATGAAAGGCCTATTATTTAATCTGTATTAGATGCAATTTAGGGGAAAATACTGAAAGAGTATTAGGAATACTGTAAGAATTCTGAAATTAAAATATTAGTTCATCAGAGTGATATTCATCATAATGCTTAGGGTTATTGGTGATAATCATAATGATAATTTAACTGTAGCTGAAGGTAAACTATGAGTGACAACAACTCCTTTCTGACATCCTCCACACACTCAGTTCAAATCATGAAGTGCTGCTGCACCTAAGCCTTGTACAAACTGTTTATAAAATTTAAAGAACCTAAAAAGCTAAAGAAGAGCGATAATCCAGAAGTTTAAAAAGCTATCTATGTAGAAGTCTAGCAATCATAAATTGTCAAAATAGTAGTGAAGAAATACAGAAAATTGTTTATAGTATATTTTTGGTGCCTAGTTTCCTCTTACTAAAAAGCTTAAAAGCTTTGGGTTTTTTTAAATAAAAGTGCTATTAGAAAATTATTTTAACTGTAACTGAGGTTAGTACACATAGTAGAATGAAAGAATTCTTTTCATTCTTTTGCTTTTAAAGTTAAATATACCAACATGAAGAAAGCGTGCACATTTTTATTTGAATGCCTAAAAAAAGTTGATACTCCACTAAGCATATTAAGATAGCTTTGTTTGGAAATAAATATAACCACTGAATTTTGTATTTCTTTTTTTTAATACACATAATTTTCTATGCAAACTTCATTAAATATAGAAATTAATGGAAGCATATTGCAGATTAATAAAATTCTTTGCATTCTATTATTAAAATAATAAACTGGATAATGAATAATCTACTATACTATAATCTATATACAGAACTGTTGGACATAATATGCAATAATTAAGAAAACCAGCATTTTGAAAATTTTTTTGTACTTTACAATAAATAATCTAATAAAACCCAAGGAAATACTATTTAATGACATGAGCTGTTGTCTTCTGACTGCTACAGTTTTCAACTCTTTTAACTTTCTGATCTCAGCATCTTATGCCTACCTCTGGAGAAAGAAAGCAAAATCTTTCCCACTATTAAAAATCCCTATCTAAATCCTTTTAAATTCTCTTCAAATTAACTAGCTAGCTGATATAATTATAGTAAACTGGAACAAGACAAAACTTATTTTTTCATTTTTTGGACCAGACTCTTGTCAAAAAGAATTTTCTTACTTCAATTTCCCATGAGTCCAGCAGTTTCATTTTCTGTATAATATCAGTAGCTAGATGATGCAGTTTGTGTATTCTTTCTATTCCACTTAAAAGATTGCCTAGAAACTCACAACACCAAAAAAACACCCTAAAGGAAACAAGACCAAAAAATCAAGGTAAACATAACTAAGATTGTAGACCCAAGAAACTCTTCAGAGGAAAGAAAGATAATGCATAACTAACAGTATGCTTCAGAAATGCTGCTTTTTTTTTTCCCTTTAAAAAGCAACAGAAAATGGTGCCCACTAGAGGTTTCCAAATAGGCAAGGGCAACAGCCTGGGAGATTGTAGAAGCAGGAGGGAGGAGAGGCCTGGAAGTGGAAGCTGGGGGGGAGAGAGAAAGATAGAATGGGTGTGGAGGGGAAAAAGAGGTGAAAAATCCAGTCCTCCAGAAGAAACCCCCAGAGCAATTGCACACCTTTGACAGGCCTACCACACTTGCAGGACAACGATGGCAGGGCTGAAAACCTAATCACCAGAACCTGAGGGTGAAGTGAAGGGTGCCCCACCGCTGCTGTTCCCATCTAGCGAAGCAACAAAATGCTTGTAGGTCAGGGGCAGACACTGAGCCCTGCCTCTTCTTTCCCTTGTATTCAATCTGCAGCGTCTCATCAAGGATCTGCTCCCTACTAGACCTCAAATCCCTTCTATTCCTGCTCAGCATCACGTCTCCTTATATCCCACTGGCTCTCCTACCCTCTGCTCACAGCCACGACCTCTCAGACATCCTAACACTCATACAGAAACTCATCAAATACAACCTCAAATTTTCTTTCTGGAGATTCCATCTTACTTTAAAACAAGCATTAAAGAATTGACAAACTTGTATTTCAGAGGAGGAATCAAAAGCTCGGGAGTTCATAATACAAATTTAGATAGAAAGTTAAATTTAAAGTCAGGTGCATATCCCTCTTACTGTAACAACAACAACAATAAAAAGAGTATGTGCTGCTGTAAGCAGCTTCTTTTTGTACTGTCATTACAGAGAGTGCAACATTATCAAAACAAATACTATCCTTCACCAGTTTATAAGGTGATGCAAAATAAGCTGAATTTTAGGGAAATATAATGCCTTTGAAATTCAAAATAAAGAAAAAAATGCTCCATATTGAGATGCATGTACTCTGCATTTTAACATACCTTAAGAATAATATTCACTAGGTTAGTTTCTCATACTAAGTGCAGTATGATGAATTTTAAGGTCAAAAGATATGTATCACAAAAAGAAAAAGTAGTTGCTCATTTGTAAAGTATTTTTTTGCTGATAATAATCATGAAATATTCATATTCTGTAGCATTTCTATTGCTACATTGTCCCTTTCTAAACATAATAAATGTGATTTAGTATCGATCCATCACTCCTTTCATAACAAAAATATTTTGTAGTATGCAAAGTGGAAAAGACAGCTGGTCAATTCCTGGTAATCCTAGTAACAGCAACGATTCACAAGTTCTGCTCCATATGAAATGCAGACACCAGTGAAGACCAGTTGCACGTGGGAAAGTGAACTGAGAACATGTGGGGGGATCTGCGTGAGTGGAAATCAGCAACCAGCAGCCTAAGAAAGAGAACTGTCCTGAACTGTACTCAGTGCCTGCACTACTGAGAGAAAAATTATCATATTTTGCAAAGAGAAGCTAGGAAAGGAAACATGGCATTCCTAAACTGAAGGGTCTGGCAGTTTGGCACTGGAATTGCATCCTTGCTTGATGGTCCTTGTGTTTAAGAAGTCAGAGCAATAGATGGTGATTCACTACAGCTAGCATTTTCTTTTTGAAGGTCAAACTCATTTTTTCCTATGAGGCATCATTCCGGAGAAGTCTCTGGGCCTGTAACTTGTGAGGTTGGTTATCCCGGGGAGTGAGAATTGTTGCTTGGTCCAAAGCCATTAACTCTTTGGTTTTTCACACTGAGTTCTGGCTTACAGCACTCTGCTCTTCTTGCCTCAGATCTCTCTGACTCTTTTATAATTTCACCAATCTCCAGAGCGTCCCCATCACCACGACACTCACTCCTTCCAACTCGTGCTCCCATCCCTCTGTTGCTCACTGGAACAGCATTGGTGCTACAGTTCTAACTTCATGCTGCCATCCTCATGTGTCCACTGGCACTCCACACCAATCTGTCATTGACCAGCAACACCTACTGTGCTAATTCTCTCCAGAATTTTTTGGTAATTGAACCCCCTGACTGCTACAACTGCTCTGACTACAACAGTCTCAAAAGGTCATATGCTGTACTATACTACATAAGTATAGTTCAAGCAACAACATATTAATGAAGTCCTGCTATTTTGTAACAGTGTTTAAAAAATTCATTACCTTTGTTAATGCATTGAATTAACTACACTTGTTTAATAAATGCTCAATTTGTTTAAAAGCTTCTCTTTATCTTGTTTTTACTGAAGGTGAATGGAAGGGGAAATTACAATGTTGGGCCCTCCTAGGAGAAAGAGGGTGAACCTAAACAAGTGAAGTAGCCAACCAAAGCTGAAGGGAGCTGTAATTTCTAATCTCTGAGTGGTTTCTCCTCCTAAAATAATAAAGGTTACTATGGCCACAGAGTAAGTTGAAAGGTTCAAGATAGGCTTGATCCATTAATCAGTCCAACCACCAAATTGACAGGTTTCACCTTACTCTTTAAATTCAGTCCTGTTCTTTTCTCATGAGATTATCTCTTCTTGGAGCAGTTCAGTTCAAAGTCATTAATTATTAAAAATTTATTGGAAAATTAACAAAGCGTAGCTTGTCTCTTGGGCATTCTTCTACAGAAGAGATTCAACATTTTCCAATTTCATGTCTAGTATGAGGACTGCATTCTCAAACTGCAGTGTTCAAGGTGGAAATCATACCCAGCAGGAAGCTCTACACTGATTTTTAGAGACAAGCAGTCTCAAATTTCATAATTCACTCCTACTAGAAAAACAGTCTAGAACCACTTAGCAAATTCTAGGCACACATACTGCTTAAATGTAGAAAAGAAAATTTGTATTGAAATCCAAAATTTCCATCATTTTAGAGCCACTGCACTTGACAGTGGTATTTATTGTGTTATATTTGGCACTAATCATGTTTTGCTTTTAAAATCAAGACAACATTTTCCATAAAAATACGTTCTGTAGCTTCTGTAACAAAAATGGCAAAGTGTTCCAGTCATAAAATGTTAAACAGCTTTTGTGACTACAAAGACAATAATAGGGCAGAAATTATTTCAGTTTATGTAATTCAAGCCCTTTAACTCCCAGAAGGATTTTAACATAGCCAAAAATTGTATTATTTTTAGCTGAGATAATACTATCTGAGCAATGGAGTCTGTAAGCATACATAAGAATATCTAAGATCAAGTAGGAAAAATCCTATTCTATTTTTAAGGATGTTTATTTCAATTCAGCTTCAATCCACAAAATGTCTGTGTGTCCACAATGTGCAAATGAAGATCACCAAACCAAGAAAAAAGGGGAAGTGATTTATAAATACACCAGTTAGCAGTTACACTAGCATAAAAATATACAATACAAAAATCATCAGAGGGGAACCAGGACTGGTCCATAAATGCAACTGCATCATTATTCTCACAGGGGGAGACTGTCAAAGGCGTGAGGGTGAGATAAATATCAAGTGCTCAACACATGTAGGGGTTGGACACAACTTGCATTTACGCTTTTCAAAATCAATCCTGTAATTCAGGGAAAAAGGCCACTTTCCATAAGTGGTAAAACAAAAAAAAATATTACATTGAATTCACCCTCCACCTTGTGCAATTAGCTTTTCTTTTTTTTCCCTTTTCAAGAAAGTAAAGAATACTGCCAATACCAACTAGTTTGCCTTTCTCACAAGCACAGTTCAGGCTAATGCAGATAAATTAATCTATTTCCTAAACCTACCAATATATTCAAAAACATTTTTACATGGGGAAGCATTTACAGCCCAGTTTTGAAAGGTTTCAAGCAGAGAAGTTGTTGAATTCACAAATGTGTAATGAAAACAATGGCCAAGATTCTAAATTACTTTACAGAATGGATGCATGAACTATATACTGTCTCATTCAATATTTTTATCAAAACTTAACCACCTGGTACAGATTAGGCAGCACTCTGCAGTATTACACAGCAGTTAGGAAGAATACTATATCCATGGAGCCCACGCAGAGAACGAGGAGAAAGAGGTGGGATAGTTTGGGACAGGTCCAAGCATGGCCATAAGCGCTCCTCATCCAGCTCAGACTGCCACTGAGTGACCTCATGTGAGTCTCGAGATTATGTGTGATGTGAAAACCAGCACACGCTTTCTCACGGCTCGGTGTTCCCAGTGACATGGCACAGCATTAGGGGAAAGGTGCCACACATTTAACAGACTCTTGGTTATTGCAGGAAACAAAGAAAAGCTATTTCTCACTTCAGGTTATTATGTCAGGTGACCTGATTCTGGTTAGACTATGACAAAAACATTCGCTCTCTAAACAGGAATTAGAGGTAACAGCAATGATTAATAATCCATATGGGTAATACTCCACATATGTGCATATGGAAAAATCGATACGAGTCAACACAACTGCCAGACAGAGGTGAAATAATCTGAGATACCAGAGCACTCGTGGATTTTAACAGTTGTGCTTCTAGGCACAAACATGCAAACAGGGAATCTTGTTGCACATTAGCAGGTTGTAAATTTCCAAATAAAATGCTTCACTAAAAGTGAAAGGTTGTTTGTTTGTTTTTAATAGTACATCTGTTTTATTAAATTAGCAACACTTACATATTAAAGCATGTCTGGTGTGAGGTGTCTGGTCACCTGAAATTTGTGTGGGAACAGAAAGTATGACAAGAAGCCCACCCATATGTTAGTGTTTATACTGACTGGTACCTACATGTTAAAATAATTCTTAATCCTTTTTATTTTCATATAGTCAGAATTAGTTTCTTAAAACTAGGACTATCTGCTTGAATCATATATTTTTTCCTAAATTACCCTTCTAATGAAACCAATAATAACAACAAAAATAAAAAATAGGTCAATTCATCAGCAATTTAATCTGCTGAATGTTACATATCTCAGAATGAGCTGGGACCTTCTTTAGGAAAGAGGTTTTATGATGATCTTGAGACATCTGTGAAAATACAACTCTGTTCCACAATATATCATCTTAAAAACTGAGCACAAATTACGGCCTTCCTACAAAAGTGAGTGTAAGGGTTCAAAAAATAACTCACTTGAACATCTGTTCATATCTGGTGTTCGAAGTCCATAGTACCCCGATGGGCAGGAATGCAAGCATTCACCATACTGCCTCATCCCTTCTCTTCGCAGGAAGAAGAATAACTTTTGTTGGCACCTGATGCACCCATTATCCTTTGAACAAGATAAGCAACCTTTGCAAATTGGATTTGGTCCATAGTTAGCTGCAAAATAAGAAGACAAATTACACTTTAAGAACATTTGAAAAGTATTTTGGCTGGAGGTCCTCTATCCTCTATAGTGTTACTCATCTTTTGCATGATTACAAAAAGTTTCTACAGGAGGGTTCTGGAAGTGCACTCACTTTCAGACATCTACACTGACACTGAATAAAAAGAAATTCAATCTCTACATTTTAATTATATGTAGGGCAATTTAATGACTTTACACACATTTAAAACACAGGCACAGGCAAGCAGAGACCAAGCTTTATAAAGTTCACAGTACAAAGTTAAATAAAACTGCAATGCCGGATTCTAGTTTGAAACTGGGGACATAACCACACAACAGCAACAAACTGTAAAAACTTCAGCACTCAGATATATGCACATGGAATGATATGCCCATGGAAATCAAGCAACACCACAAACACAATTTCTGATTTGTGAAGCAAGCAATATTCAGAGCACTGCAGAAGTCTCTGCAGAACAGGTACAGCACTAGTAACGTGTGCTGTCCCCCAGCTCTCAGGGTCCTAGGACAGCTGTCTTCTTGCAGACTCTTCTTGATCTGAGTATCAAGATAAATTTTTCCAAAAAAGAGTAGCAGTTTTAAGTTCTAAGAGCCTTCTTCTACAAAGTTTTACCCCAAATGGGCTGAAAACCATATGCACAGACATTACCAAAGGGATGCATTTAGTGCAGATTACCATTTTGGGTCACCAACTGCTGTGCATTCAAGTCTGTGCTCTGATTCTGCTGGATTATTTTCTTTTTTTCTTTTAAATTACTTGGCTGATAACTGCAACACAAACTTCAGCCACATCACTCTTTGTTCTTATGAGCTTTTATTTTCCTGCCTTTCTGCAGTTGCAGAATGCTCCTTTGTCCCCATGGGCTGTCAAATCCTTCTCAGGTGCTGGGTCAGCACAGCAAATTAGCAGAGGGAGGATGGCTCAAGATATTCCTGAAATCAGCATAACTTAAAAGGTCTGTTTAAAATATTAAATTGGCTACAGGACTTCACAGAAATTTGCTGGTTCAAACCTGGTTTATTGAAAACAAAACTATTATGCAACAAAGGAAAGTGTCATTGGGGTCTCAAGAGGTTTTTAATAGAGGCCACCCAGAGAGCAGCTCACCAAAAGGGCCTGTGTTTAATTGTTAATATAATATAAATTATATTAGCAATAATTAATTAATATAAATATAATATTTATATTTTTTTAATATTTAAAAGTATTCACACCCTAATGTAGTGATCTGGTACTTTGACCTTGTATGGCTGGATAATTGAGGTTGTTCAACTGATGACTTCACCACCAGAGTCAGGAAAAAAACAAGGAAAAGCCCACCACCCTCTGGAACCAGTAGCTGATAAGCTTTACTCTCACCTTCACACATCTGCACACCACATTCCAATTCCCTCTGTGCTTCCATCCCCCACACAGGACTCACTAAGTTCAGCATGACAGCATTCAGCTCCATACAAATTCAGATCTCATACAAATAATCCTAGTGGGTGGCAGGCAGGACAAGAAGTGAAGCAATCTGGTGAGAAACAGCTCAGTCAGTGGGACACTTTCTGAGTGTTGGAGTCCTCTGTTACCAACCTCACTAGGTGAGATCCTTGTTGATGGGAAAAGCATCCTTACCCTTTGTGGTACATGCATGATTCTTCAGCACTCTGTTAACCCTTCTGTAATGAGACACCCTAACAGACCAACTGCCTTACACTCCTAAAACAGCTCCCATCTCCTGTTGCCCAAAAGACTTGAGATATAACTTTTCCTACAGTTCATCTTGTAACTCTTTTCACTCACAGCCCACTTCTTCAAAGACATACAAGAAGAGAAACAAAGAGAAACAAACAAATGATGAGCTAGGCATGGATGCATCCCTCATCTCACTGTCGGCAGGGATTGCCTTACTGTAACCACATCAAGTAATATGTGACCATGTACTCCAAAGCAATTGTCGCTTAACACATGGTGGGCAATCCTGTAGACTTCTGACTTCTCTTTTAGTCTCCTTGGATCTCACTCTCAGGAAATCTTTACCTCCAACTTATTCAAGGTTCCTCAGAGAAGCCTTTAACAAAAGAGTTAAAAGGAACAAAGCAAAATCAAGGATGCAAGATGCCTGAACTTATTCCCCACTCAGAGTGGTTTTGGAGTTCAAAACAGCTGAAATCATGTATATATTTTTGACTTAGGGCCAAGTCAATTGCTGAACAGCATGAATATAGTTAAGGGCTACTATATATATGTATGTATCCACACACACTTATATATGGATACAGGTAAAGGTTATACATATGGATACAGCGAAAGGGAACAAAACAGCAGGCCTGCTGGCAACAGACAGGGTAAACCTGTCTCAAAGGGAGAAAAAGATCTTTGCACAGGAGTTAGCAGGGCTCACTGAAAGAACTTTAAAGAGATTTGAAGGGAGAAAGGATAAAACAAGGCTCACTAAAGTCTGGGAGCAGTACACCAGTGTCTGAGGGACAGGGTACTATCAAGGTTTGTCAGTCTGCATCTCAGTGGAAGTAGAGGTGTTTTGGTTCTCTAGAGCTTAGTGATGGTGAGGATAGTGTTGAATGTGAGTAAGAATAAGGGGGAAGGCCAACAAGGCAGGTATCATGATGGGAGTCTGCGACAGACCTCCCAGCCAGGATAAAGAGGCAGATGAAACATTCTATAAGTAGCTGGGAGACATCTAACAATCACTCACCCTCAAGACCAGGCTTTTTCTGATACCCAGCCCCCTGAACTGGATGAGAGGGATAGAGAGCAGAATGAAGCCTTCCCAATACAAGGAGAAATGGTCAGCAACACCACTTAGACCCATCCAATTTTATGTGGATGAAATCCACACAAGGATACTGAGGGAGCTGGTGGAAGATCACTTACTGATCAACCAGGGACGTCCCAGCTGACTGGAGGTTGGCCAATGTAACACCCATCTACAAGATGAGTCAGAAAGAGGGTAAGGGAACTACAGGCCCATCAGTCTAACTTCAGTGCTGGGGAAGGTCATGGAGCAAATCATCTGAAGTGGCATCATGCAGCACATACAGGACAACCATCTTATCAGGCCCAGCCAGCATGGTATGAAAGGCAGGGCCTGCCTGACTGACGTCATCTTCCTCTATGACAAGGTGATCCACATAATAGATGAAGAAAATGCTGTGGATGTTGTCTACATGGACTTCAGTAAAGCCTTAGACACCATTTCCCACAGCATTGTCCTGGAGAAACTGGCTGCTCATGGCTTGGATGGGTGTACTCTTCATTCAATAAAAAACCAGGCTGGATGACCAGGCTTAGATAGTGGTGGTGAACAGAGCTGGCAGCTGGTCAAGTGGTGATCTCCAGGGCTGAGTCCTGGGGCCAGTCCTGTTTGATGTCATTATCAATGATCTGGATGAGGGGATTGAGGGTATCCTCAGTCAGTTTGCAAATGACATAAGCTGGGCAGGAGTGTTGATCTGCTGGAGAGTAGGAAAGCTCTGCAGAGGGATCTGGACAGGCTGGATGGATGGACCAAGGCTGACAGTATAAGGTTCAGTAAGGTCAAGTGCTGGGTCCTGCACTTGGGTCACAACAACCCCATGCAATACTAAAGGCTGGAGAAAGAGTGGCTGGAAAGCTGCCCAGTGGCTGAACATGAGCCAGCCCAGTGGCTGAACATGTGCCCAGGTGGCCAAGAAGGCTAATGACATCCTGGCCTGTGTCACAAATAGTGTGGCCAGCAGGACCAGGGCAGTTACTGTTCCTCTGTACTGGGCACTGGTGAGACCGCACCTCAAAATCTGTGTTGGGTTTTAGGCCCCTTATTACAAGAAGGACATTGAGGTGCTGGAGCAAGCCCAGAGAAGGGCAATGTTGCTGGTGGGGGGTCCGGAGCACAAGTCCTGTGAGGAGCTGCTGAGGGAGCTGGGGTTGTTTAGCCTGGAGAAAAGGAGGCTCAGGGGTCACATCATTCTCTATAACNGCTGGTGAGGGGTCCGGAGCACAAGTCCTGTGAGGAGCTGCTGAGGGAGCTGGGGTTGTTTAGCCTGGAGAAAAGGAGGCTCAGGGGTCACATCATTCTCTATAACTACCTGAAAGAAAGTTCTTGCAAGGTGGACTTCAGTCTTTTCTCCCAAGTAACAAGCAAGAGAATAAGAGAAAATAGCCTCAAGTTGTACCAGGAGAGATTTAGATTGGATATTAGGAAAACTTTTTCCATGGAAAGGGTTGTCAAGCCTTGGAAAGGACTCCCCAGTGAAGTGGTTGAATCACCATCCCTGAGGTTGTTCAAAAGATGTGTAGATGTGGTGATTAGGGACACGGTTTAGTGGTGGATTTGGCAGTGCTGGGTTAATGGCTGTACTTAATGATCTTAAAGGTCTTTTCCAACTTAAACAATTCTATAATCTTGTGGAGCACGAATTAGGCTCTGGAACAGATACATATCAGGTGTTCATGTAGGTTTCTTGGACATCTTCTCTCATGGATCTCCATGAAAATTCTGACTTCTTGGCCACAAAATGTGTCTGAGTTTGACCTACTGTCCAACTTTCCTTTATTACTGCCACATATTACTCTTTCCAAGCACCTTTTCTGTCTGTTTCTGGTAAGATGCCTTTATTGATAACCCATTCTTTCTGCAGGTAAATTTAATTATGCTGACTCTTCTGGGCTTCAGCTCCATAGAAAAGGAGTTAAAAGCATTAAATGATCTTTGCTTATCCTGTGTTATTATTTTTTCAGGTAATGGATGGCACATCTTTCACAGTTTAAGGTCAACTCAAGATATATGAAAGAGTTCAGTAATATAGTAATCCTGTAAATTGTATAGGTTTCCCAAACCATGACATCTGGACCCTCCTCCTTCTTCATCTCCTGAGCAGCCTTAATAAATTACTTTTTTATTTCTATATGTGCATTTTTTTATCCTCTAATAGGAATGCTGTGAGATTCAAAACTTGTAAACTGCTCTGAAATCCTCAGATATAAGGTATATTGTATTTATTGTTACTTAAATGAACAATTATTAAACTCACACGTTGCATTTGGACAGTAGTGTTCAAAATCATCACTTAATTAATGGTCACATATTGATGAATTTCCCTGTTGGTCTCCTACCTCTTTTCTTTCTTTAGCACATTAAGAAATTAAAAACCACTGACGAATTATAATGGTGTCTTAGGTTACAATATAAGATGTAACCAAAAGTATGTATTCTATCACCATCTTCAAAAGTTGTTAAAAACAGGTGGGGCAGGGTTCTTTATCTCTTTCATGACACATCCCTGGTAACTCCCTCTGGGGAATATCTTCTGCTAATGGGCCATCTAACCTCACTGCATGACTCATAAAATTACATCATCCCATTGTGAGATGCTCTGCCCAGGGGGAGGAACCAAGCATTCCTACCTGGATATAATCTGAGGTTTGGAACACCACAGTCAGCCCTTTCCTACTGGATTCCCAGAGGACAAGAGCTACATGACCACCACGGGACCTTCAGGGGAAGACCAGACCCTTCTACAGGATCACCGCTTCAACAGAACCACATGTATTACTTTTCAAGAGGACTGCAGCCACCATTTAATTGGACTGCTACCGCCAGCCTGACCAACAGGGTGTCAGGTCATATCCTGACTCTGTTAGTTTAAGCCACTGTTTCTGTATTATTGCCTTTATCTTACTTTTCCTATTAAATTCTAATTCTGACTTGGGATCTCCCACTGGTTTGCTTTCAAACTAGTACAAATGGTAAGGGGAAGATAATATGATTTGTATGTTGCATTACAGAGAGCAAACTTCGTGAAAGAATCTGAAAACTTCCCACCATGCTGCTTAAGCATCAAACTGAATAATTTCTGGGTAATTTGCATACAGTAAGTTACTGTAAAGTGTGTATCACTGAATTGCTGTTCTTCCACTTTGTTGTTGCTTACTTTCTTTTCACAGCTTCATGGGAAGCTCTGAATTCGGCAACCTTTCCATTACTTCAATTTGTCCCCTAGCCCGGGAAAATCGTGATATGATCTACTAACAAATTACTTGGACAATGAACATATACGTTAATAAACCAAATACCATAGCACTGGTTTTGGTGCCATATAAGGATGCCATTTTGAAGATACCCACTTAACTGTGCCTCTTTTGCCCCTGTATACATAGGCCATAATTAAATCCTACAAAATCTTCCCTGCCTCAAATTCTTCCCTTCCAATCTCGGTTTCTTAACATAGCAAATTGAATGTATTGTTATCACATACAGCTTTTCCAGTTCACATATAATTGCTCTTTGAAGAGGAAGTGAGCGCCTCTGCCTTCAACAGAAACATCTACACACTTCCTTTTAAATTTCTTCATAACTTCTTTTTTTTTCCCTCTATATTAGACTGCAAGAAAAAATAACAAGCTTATAAAACATGGTCTATCACATTCCAGATTACTGACCGCATCACATGCAATGTAAAACACCATGCTACTCATCCTTATTTCAGCCCTGCCTGGAACACCGTTCTCATCTCTTGTGTGCCATGCAGGTCTCCTCCAGCCAAATCCCTCATGGAGACTTGCTCCTTCCACAAGGCCCGCAAATGTTAACCTGTGTCAGAGCGCTGCTATCGTCACATCATAAAACTGAAAATGCACACATGCTCTAAGTTAGCACCATCCTCTGGCTCCCAAAGCACATGATTGCCCTGGTTATCTATTAAGACTGTAAGGTCCTTGCAGCAGGAGTGACATTTTGTACAGACACCTAAGTAGGTACACAGGTGTGAACACTGCATATAAACACAAGCACACACCTTAATACAGGTAATGCATTTTCTATTCCTTCTGCTTCTACAACTATAGTCCAGAGCATCTCTATAGTTAAAGAAAAAGCATTTACAGACTTGATTCCCCATGCAGTGCCTTTATTTTAAATCTGGTATTAACTTTGCCAAGTTTGAAAAGGTTACTTGAGAACACAGACTAGTACCCAAACACTGAATGAAACACTTCTGAACCCTAAGGGTGTTCAAAGTTTCATGGTTTGGATCCATATCAAGTAAAATCAAATGTCAGCTAATTACTTTAACTCTTGTCTAGATCAAATGTATTTAAGCCACATTGCTGAAGCAGTTTTAAGTGAGTTGTTATGACTATTTGAAATCACAAGAGAATCAACAGTACAAAATGAGTCTAGCCTGTTCCCCACAAGAATACAAGTTCTGCAAGCAAGAGAACTTAAAGCATCTGATTTTCTGTGATCTTACTGTCCTGCAGCCCATACCACAACTGCTTCTAATTTGTGTCTTTCTTGTATACCCATTTGTTGGGTGTCACAAAGCTCTTTTGAACCTGGTGCTTCAGCTCACCACAAGAACCTGGTATTTTTATGCTTCTGTAAAAACCAGGCTGAAATAGACAAATGAATCCAAAACCAGTTGGAGAAAGAGGAGATCCTGGCAGAGAAACAAGCAGTAGAAAAGTTATTCCCTAAACATTTCTTTAGGGAGCCAGGCTAACGTGCTCACTATGTCCCTAACATCACTTGCTATCTGGTCACTGTGTCACTCTTTGGAAGTCTTTGGTCTTTTGAGCTCTCTGAAGTCAGAAACTGGGCTTGCTGATACAGTGGCCAGCTTAATGACACTCTCACCTTAACTGGGATTGCAGCCACAGTAATGCTGGCAACTAGATTTTAGTACAGATCTACCAGAAATGTCTCCAAGACACTTACGACTGTAAACATGAGACGTGCAGATGGGACTCAGAGGAAGTGAGGAACTAAAAGACCACCACAAGCTGTACTTACTGGAAAATAGTAGATTTCATAATCCTGAATTCAATTAATGCTATGAAGATATCCCATACCTATCTCAATAAAATACACTCGTGCTTGGCATATGTCCTCAGGGCACCAAGGAATGGAACAAAAAATACAGCCTTATAGATAAACCAATACTACATAGTATACCAAGTATACTAAGACTCTAACACTGCAAGTTCACTACAGTTGAAAAACATCTGACGGGCTATGAACAGAAGCTGGCCAAGAAAAACACCTATTTTTCATTAGATCTTTGTAAAAGCAAAAGTAAGTTTTAGGCAGAAAACTTCAATTTAAAAAAAAAAAAGACTAGTTTGTTTCTTGTAATTATCTTTAAGAGAATTTAAAAAGTCAAGGTCAAAGGGGATTTTTATGAACAATTAGGCCAATGCCCTGTACAAAGAAGCCACAGAACTTCTGCTTTACTGAAACATATCATTTAAGAAACCATTCAATCTTAATTTTTAAATTGTCAGTGGTAAGGAAACCACCACAACCTTTGTTAAGATATCATAGGGGCTAATCACTCACACTGTTGAAAATGTGCAGTGGAATTTTGAACTTCAAGGACCAACCACTGGACCTTTTTATATCTTTGCCTGCCAGTTTGTTAACAGTTTTTCAACATTTTTTTCCCAATGCAGACCCTCTGATCAGATCAAGTCCTAGACTTCTCATGGGTAAGATAAACAGTGCAAGATTCCAGAATGTCTCACCGCAAGGCAAAATATCCAGTCCTTTGATCAATCCCTTACAATTTTATCAACAGGCTTATGGATACTAAAAAAAAGCTCAGCATTGGAAAAGCAATTGTACCAATTCCAAATAAAGAAGTGATATAACTTCTCTACTTTTCCTAGATTTTACTCTCCTGTAACATTCCTGTGTTATGTAAATTTCTTTGATCACAAAAATACCATTTCCCAAGGACCATGTTGCTCTGGGTAGGAAGCAGCCATTTTTTTGTTATACAGGAGATCCTTCTCAGGGCAGCAGGCCTTCACCACTCGGGATCATTTTCTTTGAAGCTGTCCACAGCTGAGAAAACCCATGTTCCCCACTCTTCCTCTGAAGACAGACTAACTGTAGGGTGGCATTTCACTTCAATGAGTTTGGTATAAATCTCATCAAATTTTGTTTGTAAGTGAGCAATTTTGCCTGGTTATTATTCCTTCAATTCCTTTGGAGGTCTTCATTGTATTTTCAATATCATAATTTTATGCTTAAACTACTCTCATGCTTAAACTTATCAGCTCATTTCATTATCTCATTATTGATATAATGTCTTTCTGGTTATTCTAGTGTAGTCTTCCAAAAGACTTGTCTTCATTCCATCTATACTCAAAAGACAGTGGCCTTTTATTCCACTTCCAAATCAAAACATTTTACTGTTGCTACACAGCTATCCAGCTGAATACTTTCAGAAATTTCTGTATGGTTTTCCCCACCACCATGACATGGAGAACCACCATGAGGATCGGTTTGATATTATTCTCCTTCAGCACCCTGGCAAGTCTCAAGAAATCACCTATGTGTTCAGATATTTTGCAATATTTATGAGTCTAGGCATTAGCACCACTGCATACTGACTACCAAGTTCAAAAGTCTATTTTACCAATAAAATGACACGTACGTTGGTTTCAGGATGCTTGGTTACTTAGATGTTTTGAGAACATTACTAATTTTCTTTCCAGCTGGGATGAACTGCTACTAACAGGGGTATCTCAGCCACCTTTCTTCATTTCACCATCTGGAGCTTTTAAAGGTATCTCTCATAGTTCACTTTCTGGATACCTACTGTCATCTGGAAACATTTAACTCCTCTTGTCCTCTTCTGTCCACTGTTCACAGTCTACCAATCCTCACTTGCCTTAATTCTATTGAATGCTGCTTCCTTCTTTTACTTGTGATGTGAATTCTCCTCCACAATTTCTCTCTGTTTAGTTCCTAAACAGTTCCTAGACATTTCCTCTTCCCCTGAAAATGGAGCAGTCTGCTTGCTCAGACCTCTTGCATTTCCCCAGTGTTCCCCACTGATGGTACTTGTCTTCCCAGTACAGAAATCCAGAGCTGTCACCAATTTACATTTTATCCATGAGAAGTTCATTCTGTCTACAGGACGGAAAAAAAATACAGAACATCTGTCGCAGGTCACAAACACCACCCCATCACCTGCCTTCCTAAAAAACCACTACAGAAATAGACAGAGAGAGGAAAGTGTCATACTCCCTGTTGCAATGTCTTAGGAAATATTAGTTTTTATTGGTATTTTCTGTTCACAGATTCACCAGTTTTATTCTAGGTCTTCCAGCTATGACTGAGAGTAATTCAACACACACATTCAAAACACTGGTGATAAAAGATCCAAGCATCACAACCACAGAGTGTGCTCAGAGACCAAAAAAAAGGTAAAATAAAATAAACTAAAAAAAGCCCTCCTCCATTGTGTTCATGCAAACAGGACAGCTACAGAGCCTGTTCAGAAAAAAAAAACAAACAACCAAGCCTTACCAACCAACTGGTTCACAAATACCACTCACAGGTCATTTATTTTGAAGCCCAGTTCTCCACCCACTCCACCCACACACCCAAGTACTCGTGTTTGGTACTCGAAAGCCTTACATTATGCCCATTCACGTGTATGTTGCCAATTCAATTTCTGAGTTTTAATTTATAGGCCAATACATTTCAGATATAGTAAGAAATTGCATTACTCCAACAAATGAACCAGCCACTTCTTTTAATCCACTAAAGTTCTTGTTTATTAAAATGGCTGCTTCAGTTGTCACACTAAGAAGAGTCCTTCCAAGATGCCCTCTGTTTCATCTCCTTATGAGTTGATAGATTGACTCTTTTTCATAAACCCTATAGTCTAACAATACTGAAATATGGACAATACTTGCCCACTGCTGTACTATTTGCACAGCTCTAGGCAGTTTTATTTACTCCAAATCTCAGAAGTCTTTTTCTTATCTGGCATCTTCGGTCTCTGTAAAAATATTAATGATATAAGCTTTGCATAAACTCCCACTGGGTTTTAGGATATTTTATAAGTCCCAGACAATGTGATGAAATGTCAGTAGCTTCATGTATAGTAACCTCAAGAAACTCCAAACATAAAACTCAAGAGGACTTCTAACATACAATACTTTTGAAGGCTAACTTGTCTCCCAAATGCCTTTATTTAGATTTTACATTAATTACACTTTCTCCTTTTTACATGTCTATAAAATAAAATGTAGAAATCCCCCAAAACCACTCCTTAAAAAGATGCTGCTGTTCTTCCTCAGCAATTCAGACAGGGAAGAAGAGCACCACAATCATTGCTTTTGGCAACAGCACAGATTATTTACATCTGATGAAGAATGCACAGATCAAGTGATGGGACAAAGGCCAGACACTCAGTCTGCTCCACCCCTGAGATCTACCCTAATGTTCAGCTCTCTCTGAAATGCCCTTCATGCAGTGACAGGGCTCTTTTGCCTTAGTGGAAAGATGGCTGGGGTTAAAATAAGAGGAAACTGAGAAGTTACATTCACATCCTTACAGAAGTTTTAATGGTATGGAAGTTACAGGGTAAAATGCAGCTGCTGCTCCCTGGAAGGAACACTCCACAGTGACTCCGCATACGCACGATCTGCAACCAAGAGGGATGGAATGGAGGGTGGAGCAGAGTGGAGACACCACAGCCAGGCTCTGTAGAAATCCTTGCAGGGAGGGAAACTCGATGGTACTTTGCAGCTGATAAGGTACACAGCACCTGTCAGCCAAGGGAGATAGGAGATGATGTCCAGCTGCTGAGTCAGCAACTGTGGTGAAATTGCTCTCTTCGGATGAACTTGGTTCATTATAACCTAATTATAGTATTAATCTCCATCCACAGTTATCCAACTCCAAGATATGACCACCCCTCACTAAATATGTGCTCTATATTTTTTTTTACTGTATTTTTAAAAGCAAAGCAAGATAATTTTACACCACTGAGTAACAAAGGTATGCATGACTAGAGCCACTCAAGCTCCACCTAAACATAAAGAAATAGTAAGTTGAGAATGAGGAAAAGTTACGGAAGAGTCCATCATAATTGCTGGGACCAGTTGATGGGCTGAACCTGTTTTCCCCCCACAGAGACACCTGTTGGGTAAGAACCATACTCTATGTACACTGAATACTTTTCTTGGGGATTAGAGATATTACTTTGAATACATTTTTGCAGTCAGATACTATCGCTGGCAATCCTCAAACCTTAACCTGTCACGATTTTATATTAATAAAGAGTGTTATTCCATAAACTATTCATGTGACTCCTTCATGGGCACAAGCAGTCACCAGCAGCAGGTAACACACTCAAATAAAGTGGGAAGACCAACTGAGGGGTCTCCTTTGTGCTGTTGGTGTGTGTCCTTGCCTAAGTCAGTCAAACCACCCTCTGATCCAGAAGGACTCTTCAGTGAAGGGTCCCTTTAATTGGACAATGGTCAGACACAAGGGTCTTGGCTTTCCTGGGGCGCTGACAGACAAATGAAATACTAAGGGTCGAGGAAATCTCCCCTTTTCACAGGACAGTGGCCCAGCAAGCTGGTTTCAATGAAGGGACAGCTACAGCTCCCTTCCACCAGGCCACCATGCAGTCACTCACCAGTCTCAGCTCTGCTGCAGACTGTGTGTCTTGCCAGGAGTGTGTCTACTGAACAGCCTGGCTGCTCAGACAGGGAGCCTGCACAGAGCTGACCTTAACATCTACAGCAGAAACTGTGGGTTTTCAAAACCAATTGCTGTGCCCTCCCAAAGAGGTTTTTGAAAAATCACATTCCTCAGCTGAGGCTTTATCTCTTTTTCACTTACATCTACTATGTCTCACCCATATATGAGGCACAGGAGCTCTTTCTAGGCTTTGTATGTGGGAAGAGATATGCAGGGAACACAGTACATGAAAATCAACATGTTCCCCAGCTTATTTCAAGTGGGCATTTTATTTGCCTTCCACTGAAAATAAATTTCATTGAGAAGCATGAGCAGATGCTCAAACAGAGGCTGGTAGTTACATTTCTAATACAGGAAAATAGTCATGCTTCTTCTAGAAGCTAGAAGTCTAGAAGCTGGACTTACTATACCTCGGACCAACTCTTATTGTATAGTGCTGGTGTAAAAGCTGCAAAGGGGAACAAAACTTAAAACAACACTCCTTTACTCTTTCCTCATAACACCATGCTTGCGGGGAGGCCTGGCCAGAAGAGTCCACAAGGCAGTGGTTTTTTTACCTCTCAGGTGGTTAAAAGTCACTTGGACACCATTCTCAGACTTTTCCATTTCAGAATTTCATGCTATAGTCATTCAGAAATGCACAGGCTGTCACAGCCTATTCCTTAATTACAAAATTGCACAGAAATGCATTTTTCCCATGTACATATTCTGTGCCACTATCTGATAGCACATTCAACAGCAAATTTCATCCAGCATATTGCTGCTGCAAATCAACATCTGGGACACAAATCCTATTGGAACAAAGTCCCAGACATTTTTAAAAAACCACTTTTTTCCAAGTCTTTTAATATCTAGAATATTTCAGCTAGCTGCTGTGAATAAGATTCATCTTTAGCATGCAGGTGAATAAACACAGAATTAATTTTTCCCCTTTGACAGTGGGTTTACTTTGTCTTCCATTGTCAGTTATAACTTTTCCAAGCACTGAAAACTGCAGGGATCCAACACAGAGGCATTCCAACAAAAATACAGTTCCAAATCTAGATCCACCCAAACCACTGAAGACAAAACTTTATTGGCAGCACTGAAGCTATAGACATGAAGATCCAGAACACTCTGCTTAAGACAAAGTGCGATGACATACAAGAATACTTTATGCATGATGTGAGATATTTCACTTTACCTTTTCATACTTTTACCGAACAATTCCTAAAAAAGGCAGAAAAGACTGGGGAAGAGAAAAAAAATGTAGTTAGAGAAGGAGTTTATGCGAAGTCTTTCTTTTTACTTCCTGGAAGATGAAATGAAACATATTTTAAAAGTCATAGGTACCAAATCTGGACTCTGAAGCTAGACAACCCATACAGAAATTCCAGCAGTAATAAACAGAGGCAAAGACTAAGTAGTTACTTCCATTGTTATATTAGGTACCACTAAACTGATGACTACACCTTAACTATTGATACTGTCACATTTTACTGTTCAACACACATGAAGGAAATGACAAAGGAAACAAATAAATGCTTGATTGCAATCGTAAATCTGTAACAGTGAAGAACATGCCTTATTTCTCCAGATTATATAGCAGTGAACACACTGCTTAGTGTTTCATAAATACCAAACATCTGAAATAGTGAACAGCGTGTAAATGCAAGTTCTGCTTTTTTCATTTTTAAGAACACTATTAAATGGAAAGGTACAGAAAGTAGTAGCCTCTAGGAATGAAGAAATTCAAGGTTTAGATAGCTGTGAATAGTCTGGAAGATTTAATGTCCTTAGATATAAGTAGCTAAGTAGGAAACTTTAAAATTCATGTAAGGTTATATTCACAATATCAGAAGTTTTGCAGAAGAAATGTTGCACAGGTCTTTACACTGAGCAGAGCTAGCTCTGACCTAAGCTTCAGTGAGGGCCTGTACAAGTAGATTTGCCAGATGGAGGCAACCTGGGTTTCAGGTTAGGCATCACAGGTTGAGAATGACACTTGGACCACACAGAAGCAAAATTGCTCCTCACAGTATTGTGGAGGATTAAGCCAGTAGTTTCCTGGTAGATATGATTTGTCTGAAGAGAAACTGAGTTGGGTACTGTGTAGTCACAGCACTGCATTGCCTCAGTACAGCAGCTGGCAGAGAGTAGATAATGATTACATTTGCACTAGAGAACTGATAGCACTTAAGGTTCCAGGTTGGCTTCTTGGGCTGAACCCATTACAACTCAAGTTGAATTTTTGTCAAAACTTTCCTGAAGCACTAGGCAGAGAGGAAATATTGTCTTATCCTTGCCCAGGAAGGAAATTAAAAGCTAGATGGATGCTGAGGTTACTCAAAGAGTTACTCAGTTTCAGTAAGTCCAGTACTCCAAGTGGTATCACAAGACTCCTGAACAGTTAAACGAAGGCACAGCCATTTCAAGCCCCAACCAGATAAAGCCCAGCTAACCTGGTCTGGCATCACACCTGACCCTGCTTTGAGCAGGAGATTGCTAAGGGAAGTCACTTCCAGGCTGACTCCCCCTCTGGTCCTATGACCTGCATGTGAAGTATCAGATTTCACTTCTTGCCTGTAGAAGGAGGCAGCTTGAGCTACATGATGTGCAACACACTTGGATGGAGGAGGAATAGATAACAAAGCACATGGGGATATGCAAAGTTTTCCGGATGTCCAAGTATATTCCTTTACACAGGAGTACCCATGGAGGGAGACAAGTATCAATGAATGAAATAGAAACAAACCATTCTGGAAATGTGCTGTAACTCCAAATAAGGTAACAAAAAGGACATCTTCACAGCTAGAAGTACCCTTTCTCACACAAAGTGAGACATCTTAAGAGACAAAAAAACAGCTCACCAGAGGAAGAGACCTATAGGTAGCAATGGAACTCAGCTCAAATGAGATGAGATGCAGGAAAGATCAAGACAATATCCACTACTGGCCAATAACCTGCTAACAATTCCCCCCAGAGATACCTCTTGAAAAGGGCAGAGACACATTAGTTATAAATCACACATAGTCTCACACTTCAGGGCCCAGCCAATAACCTTAAAAGGTTACCAACTTTAATATGAAACCAGCAGATATAGCTTCCCAAGAATGAAGGAAAATCATTTTTCTTCCTCTGAATGATCATAGACTGACCATAATGAGGGGGAAATAATATGCTAGATCAAAACTCGTGTCTAATTTATATATGTCTCCAACATACTCAGAGTCAAGCTAGTTATCAGATTACATACAGAACGGAATTTTCTTCCATCAAATCAGCTTAGACTTGCAGCATTTGGCATGGTTTACTAGCTGGGGCTATATGGGCAATTTTCATTTAGTTAATTCCCACTTTCCCAAGGACCAGAAGTGTTTTGTGGCTGCTTGCTCACTGCTGTAGTCTGTGACACATAGTTTAGAAACCTTTGGAGTGCTTTGTGCCAGTTTGAATCTTTAGTCTGCATACATCTGAGTAAAAGGTATAATACCTTTTACAGGTAATAATACCTGTCAATGTATGTTAATAACAGTCCTTCCTGGTAGTAGTAAAACAAATTATGATATGCTAAATAAATCACTTTATTTTTTATTCCCTTTTATTACAGAGGCTGTACCTCTGGGAGGAGGAATGAACCAGTTAAGGGAGACCTCAGTATAGGATAAGATACATCTAAGTTCAAGCAATAATTCGGGCACAGATGTTTTTATGACTTGGGTAAATAACTTGCGTTTCTTACTCTTTCCTCTCTTAAAAGTCAGATAATGTAACTTCACTATCTCTGACAGCAGCTTAAAGTAAGACATTACAAGGGTTTATATTTTATTTTAAAATAAGAGGGAGAGAGAGAGAGAGAAGAGTTCAATCTATTAAAAACAGAACAATCTCATTTCTGGGGCATTTCATAAAAGAGAAATTAATCCTCCAAAGTTCTCTTATCAGTTCTCAAAACATTTAATTTTAGAAACCATCAGATGCAAAAATTACATAAGCCACTGAAAAAGAAAACACTGAAAAGCTGAAAAGAACAGCTATTGAAAAATCCAGAAAAATTTTCAAGTGAGGCACTGAAAACCTGGCAGCTAAATAGATATTCAAACAGGTTTTTATTTTCAACATTGCTGTACATGAACAGACTCCAATCATTTCAACTAAGACAGTAGCAGCCAGGAATGCTCCAGTTTTAAGTCTCCTGGTACAGTTTTCTGAATGATAAATCTTTGCTGGCAGTTTTCCAGAAAGAAAAGATGGTGTAGTACGGCCTTGGTGCATCTATGGTCTTTAAGTCAACTTGCTAAGTCATACCACGATTATAACTCCCATTACGAGACATTTTGACTCAAAGTAATTAAATGGAAGAAAAATTCTCTTCCCATGAAAACCAGATGATAGGCATTTTCTGTAATGATAGGCAAAAACTATTTCTCAAGACAGCCTGCAGAGAGCCCAAATAACATCATTTAAGTAAAGAAAATCCTAGCCACACTGTTATTTAACAAGAGAAGCCTAAAAATTAATAGTGCTAAACATGCTCTCCTATTTATTTGTCCAAATTCCCATATTAAGACCTAAAAAAAAAAAAATTAACATTCTTCATTCACAAAACTATGTGTAATAAAAAAAGCCTTCATGTGGCTAGGTCTGGGCTCTAAAACAAGAAGTCAAAATGACTGAGAACAAATTTACTTCAAACTACAAACGTGAAATGAAAGCTTGTGTCCTGGGAAGGAGAGTGCACTCAAATGACCCCTAAAAAACCTGTTCTCTTCACAGTTATTTCATAGGAAGAAAGCAATATACTTAAATTAATTTCTCGCTTTGTAGCTCAGACTTAGTTGATTTTTTAGTTTCTAAGATTTTTAGGGGGTATTTGTAACACATAAAGCCGCTGAGAATCGGAGAGCTGAGAATCATAATGACAAATAAGCTGAGAATCATAAGGACATTTTCATCTCTACCACCAGAGGCATATTTTTAGGAAGTTATAACACTTTTTGGCCTCTAAAAAAACATCATTAAACACATTTAGATTTAAATGTATATTTGAACATTTTACTTAAAATGAAACCTCAAGATACATGATGTCTATGGTATTCGGTTTTTTGTTTGTTTGCTTTTATTGTTTTTCTGACATTGTGAAGCATACCGAAAACAGGCTATCCTAACCTGAAGTATATTTTTTAAAAATTGAATAAATGATTGTCCTGGTTTGAGCCAAAATTCAGAGGAATGTCCGAATTTGAACGCCCTCTGATAGAAGGCAGGTTACAACCACCCCTCCCCCACCAGGGTCGGGAAAGAAGTATTCCTCGGAGGAAAGTGAAAGAGGGGAAAAAACCTATTTATTTAACAAACACACGGAAAGAGAATAATGCTAAATAATAAAACCTCTCGCTGTGGAGAGAACCTGGTAAAATTCAAAGTCCCTCTGTAGGTGTGGCTGTTCTCTCTCCGGAGCTGGGGTGTGGCCCCTCCAGGCCGTGGCGTGGCCCTCCCGGTGCTGGTGATCCGGACCGGAGCAGAACAGTCCAAGGAAAGTTCTTGCCTCAGCTAGCGAGCCGGCTAAACAGCAAAGAATTGAAACTCTGTCTCTCTCCTGAGAAAAGGCAAAAAAAGCTGGGGAAGAAAGGAAGGGTGCTTCCTCCGCTGTTGCTGCCGCAGAAGCACACAGAGGAGTGTGTAGAGTGACCTTGGAGCACAAAACTGCTCTGAAAAGTTCGTCTGACTTTTTTTTCTTTCTCTCGCACCCAGTTTTAAAGGCACAGAAAGGCACAAGATTCATGTCTGGGCATAGAGCGGCGATAGGGGATACAACATCATAAAGTCACCCCAAGACACTGACGCAGTTAGAATATTCTTCAAAGAACATTCAAAGTTCCTCTCCAATGTTCCTCTCCAAAACATGACTTCTAAACCAACACAGTGGTGTTCCACAGCTGAGTCTCAAGACTTTCCAGAATAGTTTGCTCAAGTTATGAGCATGTGTGTGCATCTATGTAGACGCACACATATACGCATGCATTTACACTCCCTGCCAAAACCAGCCCTACTAAACAACTAATTAAACAATGTCATAAAAAGGGCTTGAATTTCCCTCAAAGGTTTTGTACTCACGATGCTTTCTATTAAACTTCTTAAAAAACATGGCCTTCATAATTAAAAGATGTAAGTAAAAGCAGAATTTAGGTTGTAATTTTATTTCATTATTCTTTAAATATACAAGAATTTTTTGTTACAATGCTGACTTTGCAAAGCCAACAAGACAAACAACCACCTTTTAACACTATGGAGCTAGAATGACAGAGAATGAATGCAAGACAGTCCCATAGAAGATCTCATCTTATAAAGATTTTTTTTATTTAAAAGGTTATCTATTTTTTTAATTTCAAATATAATCATCGTGTCTCAACACAGCACTATTCACTGTTACCTAAACACTCATTTTCAGCAGCTAATATTACAATCACTAAGATGTAGCATAACCCTACACATGAGGCAACTCCTAATTTTTCTTATGCCTAGTAAGTAACATCACTATCTCCTTACAGGCGGGGTCATGGGACAAGACTCGATGGTCCAACTCATTGAGATCAAGCATCTGGCATCAACTCCACAAAGGGAGAAGGCTGGAAGCATCAAGCCCTGTACAAACAGCAACAGCCAGTGCCTCCACATGGAGCTGTGAACTCCTGGGTCTGCACCACTGCCTCCACACCGGGCATTACAGGCAGCCACTGATGACAAGTTGGTGATTACAGTCAACCCTTTACCTGCCTCCAGCTACAACCTCTTTCCACCTGAGCAGGAGCATTGGCCCATGTGATTCTCACCCTGGATTTGGAGCAAAACAAAATCCAAGTAAACTTTGGTGCTGTTTTCCTTTAAAAAAAAAAACATTATCTTACATCTGCCTGAGCATGAAATGAAACAGATAAGTACCTGATCACGATAAAAGATCAAGTAGATGATTTAGAATTACCATGGCAAATGCAGGAGAGATAATAATTTGTGATTATTAGAGTCAAATATTTCATTGCAGCCAGAGGAGAAAACTGGATCTTGAAAACAGCTTCCCCTCTCTGCAAGCTTTCTGTAGGGATTGTTTGATGATGCAGTGCAGTCAGGTCAGAGTAGGATTCTGGCCAAAACATATCAAATTTCCTGCAAAGAGGGAATGAAAGGGGAGAGGGAATAGGGAGATATAGATATATAAATATATATATATATATATATATAAAATAATGACACCTTACTATGGCCATTCTTTCCTCCTCCTCTCATATTTACCTATCACCATTCCCCACGGAGCTATTAAACTCAGTGTATAGCCCCTTAAAATTACTGTAACCATCTGATTTTTATAACTTCCCACTCCAGGCTTTCATTAACCCCAGACTCACTTGATGCCAAGTCTTCCTTCCTGGAGCACCAAGGCTATGTGTGGAGTCCAGCTGGCGAGTCAGGGAGACGTTGTAAATTGGAAGAATGTGCTGGACCTACTTAAAGTTGTGGTGAACCAAAGGAAAAGGACCAATTGCACAAAAGATTTAGGAAATGGATAGAAGGTGTTAAAGTATCTATCAAGTGCTTAATTTGTGAAATGACATCCAGAGCACAAGAGAACCTAACACTAAAGACAAACCAAAATCATCCACCCAGACCTGATTCTGCACAGTGACCCATAAAAGCAGACCCCAAACAGCCACCATACACCTATTTTCATACATTTCCTGACTTTTAGAAATGCAGCACTGACAGAAAACAGCAGATTTCCCAATCTTGTTGATGTGCCTCTTATTTCAAAGCTGCCAGACTTTAATTGCTTTTCAGCAACAACCTCATATGGCATGCCTTGGCTGGGAACGTATTTTTATAGCCAGTTATAGCTCCCTATCTCCAAATGGAAACACTGACAGGTTTCTAATTCCAAAAATATTATCAGGAACCATAACAACATGAGTCTGGTTTAAAACATAACCTGTGACCTGCAAACTCATTCTTAACACTTTGTATTTTAACATTTTGTGTGCTTTTTCAGGGTTGGTTAAATGTAAAAATTAGAAACTGAAAAGGAATCCCAGGTGCCAAAAGAACAGTTTTCCCTCACTCTCCACTATGGTCCTCGTTGAACAGCTGCCTCCTTCATCTCCAAAGCTGGAGAGAAAAACATAATTGTGGCATATACCTACACAAAAACATTGTGCTATGCTTAGTTCTGCTTTGTCACAAGCACTGTAAAACACATTAATTTTACTTTAGATTTCAAAAATTATTCATATATGAAAAAACAGACAGAAGGATGCATGTACAATTTCACAGAACCACAGAACCATTTGGGCTGGAAGGGACTTTTAAAGGTCATGTAATTCCAACCCCCTGCAATAAGCAGGGACATCTTCAACTAGAGCAGGTTGCTCAGAGCCCTATTCAATCTGACCTTGAATGTTTCCAGGGCATCCACCACATCTCTGGGCAACCTGTTCCAGTATTTCACCACCCTCATTATAAAAAACTTCTTCCTTATATCCAGTCTGAGTCTACTCTCTTTTAGTTTAAAACCATTATCCCTTGTCCTATCACAAACATCCTTCTTATGTTGGGGGCCCCAGAGTTGGATGCAGCACTCTAGGTGGGATCTCAGCAGAGTGGAGTAGAGGGGCAGAAACACCTTCCTTGCTGGCCACGCTGCTTTGGATGCAGCCCAGGACATGTTTGGCTTTCTGGGCCGCCAGTGCACATGGCCGGGTCCTGTCCAGCCTCTCATCCACCCCCAAGTCCTTCTCAGCAGGGCTGCTCTCAATCTGTTCATGCCCCAGCCTGGATTGATTTCAGGGGTTTGCCCCAACCCAGGTGCAGCACCAGCACTTGGCCTTGTTGAACCTCATGAGGTTCCCATGGGTCCATGTCTCAAGCTTGTCTGGGCCCATATGGATGGCACCCCATCCCTCAGGCATGTCATCAACTCCACTCAGCTTGGTGTCTTCTGCAAACTTGCTGAAAGTGCACTTGATCCCACTGTGTCAATATTGAAGCTACTGAACAGTACTGGGCCCAGTGTGGGCCCTGAGGGACACCCACTGCCACCGACATCCATTGGGACATTAAGTTGTGGACCCCACATCCTCTTCACAGCACTGCAGCAGTTTATCTACAGACAGCTCTTACTAGATTCTGAAGAAATTGCCTCAAAACCAAACTATCTTGCATGCAAAATTATCTGATTACACAAACTCACACAAAATGTTCTGGTTACACTAACTCACTCACAAAATAAACTTTAATGCTAGAGACATGAACTCTGCCCCATTAAAATTCAAGTAAAATCACCACAAATGCTTGACTCTGCAAACAACAACTAATCTGCCAATTCACTAACAATTGTGAAACAGAGAACTGATTAGAAAAAGAATATAAAAGAGAGTTTTATATGTCACACTATGCTTCTACACCACTAATGTGATGACTTTCTAAATAAAGTTTTCTAAGGTATTCTGTTCCCTAACTACATAACTCTTTATCTAAATCTACCTAGTACTTCAAAATGCTGTAATATAAAAACAGTCATTTTCATTTGCAGGGATGTTGAGAAAATATTATTTCACTTTATAGAAGATCTTCCTGTTTCAAAATCAGTCTTCATTCCAGTGCAGAACAATATAGGAATAAATAATTCAAAGATAAGCTAAGTTCTGGTGCTGCCCATCTGACAAGAGCATGTCATTGCACCAAGAGCAGGAACACAGGCACTTGGGAACTGGCATCACAGGGCGTCCCAGGTACTCACACCCTTCCAGAATATTTAAGGCTAAGGGGAAGCCCACACGGCTCAGCACCAGGACACGCCAGCCTGCTCTCCCCACAGTGCCTGGGAAGCCAGTGGAGAAAGCAGCCAAAATCCTGACAGCCCTGGAACGCCGTGGTAAAGTGAGAGCTCCAGCGCACAGGAGCTGCCGCAATCACCACTCCAAGCTCCAGCCTCCACAGCATCTTTCCCAACTAAAAAATACTGCCCCAGGGAAGCCCATCAGACTGAGAGGGATTTATATGCCAGTGGTTTCTGCAGTGATTCCAAGATGGTCTAGACTTAGTTGCATGTAATGACCTGCTGACTGACAATACTTAAGTACACCCACATTTATTTGTCGACTAACAACCTTCCAGCTCTTGTGTTCAGTAGTAGCTGTGTCTCCCTGACTCTCTGGAAGCACACAGGCTACAATAGAGTGCAAATACATACACAGTGCATATTTTAAAACCAGTTTACTTCTTAACCATATCCATTAAATTTTACTTTGTGCTACACCTCTCTTTCTCAGTAGATGATGAAAGATATAGAATTAAGGAATTCTGATTTACAATCAGAAGAAATTATAACTATTACTAGATAAATCACCTTAGAGCTAAAACAGCACATTGGGAAAAACAAATTAACAAGTTACTTAGGATATATTTTACTGCTGAACTTACTGGTGTAAGACTAGAGAACATGTATTTATCAATACATGGTCTACATAGAAGTTAAAGTATAACTACCATCTCCTTTTAAAAGCTGTCTGAACTCTCTGCTTTCCTTAAGAAAACAGAGCCTTAATTACAGCTTCCTCCAACTGTAACACTCTTAGCTCTTAAATCCTTAGTTTTATTGCTAGTAATTAAAAAGTGTATGGTTTCTGTCGAAATAATGGAATTGTTTTAAAATATAAGAACTTTGTCAAGAAAATTAAGTACTTTGGTATTGCCAAATTACCATTTCACTCTCCCCCTCAACTCCCCCCACTCTATGTCACTGAACTAATTTTGGAACATAACACCTATCATGCCTGGCCTTGTCCCAGACAAATGAACTTGAAATAATAATTTATCATTTATGATGCCTTTTTGAAAAGCTTTTGGCTACTGATTCCTTTTTACAAGAGTTTGCTTGAGCAAACATGGTTTTAGACACCAGAAAAACAATTTATGTCAAGAATTGGAGAAATATACCAAAATGTTCTGCAAAAATAAATGCACTTTCAGTATGTACGTGATAAAATATATGACTAAAACTCGTGGGCAGTGTTTTGATTGCAGGCTAGAAACAGTATATAGTTAAAAAACCTTATTAAGTATAGATAAAAAACCTTGTTAAGTACCACAGAAAACATACCTTAGCAATCTTCCAATTATGTTAGTCAACTAAATGACCTATGCTTTGCATCCAAAAATCGTTAAAAGCACACAAACAGCACACAGCAAAGCAATACTGGATGTAGACTCTGCAATGTTATATCACTTATAAAACAAAATCCTTGAACTAGAAACTGCATTACAGACACTGATACCTCAGGAAGCTGCGGTTTGCTGCTTGGAACACTTCATTCATGTATTATTTTTAGGAATGTAGACATCTAAATAAAATTTTGTAGGGACATTAGGTTATCTAAGGGTGAAACTTAGTTTATCATATTCAAAAACACAAGAGAAAAGGAATAGAGAACAATAAGTGTTTACTGGGACAGTCTTTTTGAAGAATGTGGTGATTAGGAGAGAAAGAAAAGCTTTTCATAACTCTCTCAGTCCAAGTTGTGCTCTTAGAAATCTGCACCACCACAAGGCTCAGAAGGAGTTTCAGATAAAGAGATGGTACTTTCAATACCACTTCTTTTCAAGAATGGATTTCTTCCCCAGAAATAGCTGGTTGAGAAGCATGAAATGCTTTGGCTGGTAATGAGCAGGCTGAAGAGTTTTTCTGGGTTTATTCAGCTGATTGCATCAAGCTTTTCATTTCTACTTAAAAATGAGTGTGATTTTTCTCATAGCTTTGTTCCTACTGATGGCACAGGTACTGCTAGAGTCTGCTGCAGAGACAAACACCTCTAAGGCCTTCAACTGGCCCATCAGAAACCTCTGTTGTACCAGCATCATTTTATACTTCTCTTTTCCTCATAAAGGAAAGTTCCAGACAAATGCTGTCTTACCAGATCCTCCTGCAGCCCCTGTACAACCACCTATCAAAGCATGGATCTCTGTGGAACAACCTGCATTCTCTAATTGGGTGAAGAGAGAATTACAATTATCTCAGTTAGGAAGCAAGAAACTCAAGCATTTACACATCCAAGTACCTCTGTAGCAGAGAAGCAGGTCACATCCACTTTTTACCCCAGAGGGCCATAAGTTTGGCTGGTCTGAGGGCACATGGGACATCAAGGGCATTCAGAAGGAGTTTCAACAAGTCTGTAGGGAGATGGGCATGCAACAATTTTACAGGAGGAGAACATGTATAGGGGAAGTACAGACAAGTAAAATTTCAAAAATGAAAATTACTCCATCACATTCACACCATTTTCCTGCTATTCCACCTTGAATATATCACAAGCAACCTTACTCCAGGCCAGGATGCATTTGACTTGAGATCTTTACCTCAGTTCTTTACTGTACAAGATGTGTATTAACAAAGGAGAAGCAGAAATTCAATAACAAGGAAGCCCATGTTACAGTTCAACAAAGAAGTTTTATGTGCTGCAGATAGGTTCCCTATCTTTAGTCCTACTTGACAATAAAATAGCAATTAAGTTTGTGTAGGACAATGCTTAAAACCATTCCTACTACCTTCTTTTAGAATCCACCCCCATGGTCTTTATGCTTGGCTCCACAGTCCAGCTTTGGTTGATGGAGAGACTGTGGGTTATGCATTTAAACTCTGTACTGAACCAGTAGAACATTTACCAGCATTCAGCTGATTTAGTCATTTAAATCAGAGGAATTTTATATACCTTGGGGATTGCCTTTCCTCTGTTTGCATTTTAGAAACTGTGCCATTCCCACCCCCATCAATCCCGCTGTGTACAGGAAGTCACACTCCTTTTCTATCAGTGGGATTTTATGCTTGTGTGTGTCTGTGTGCCTGCGTCTGTAACCAATGTTAAACCACTTCCTCAGGCTTCAAGGAAAGGTTCTTGAAGAAGGTGGTGCGCAGAGGAGTGGATGTAGACCAAAATTCTCATGCAAAAGGGAAGATAAAATAAATGCCAAGGTAAAGCCATTTAGGGAGTTTGTTAACAGTCTGTTTCACAGTGCTGGCTGACTTCAGGTCCTACCTATTCCAGTTCAGACGCACAATTGACAGTGGATTATTGGATGAACTCTTCATACTATGAAAGTCCTTTCAGTGCTTTAAGAGGTGCTTCAAATTTTGCCAGAGTATTATCTCTTAACAGTCTGCAGTTCCATGCTTACCTCCTAAATGTCAGCTGCCATTTCTGCACGCTGTTGGGACAGACTAGCTAGTGAGATCCAGCTGGAAGTTAACACGCTGAATCTGGCTCAGTGCCTTTTCCCTGGAGGATGCAAACCAGCCAGCTGCCTCTTGCACAGCTGGGCTGGGAGCATCTGCCACCCCGCAATGTCACAGCCCTGCAGAAACCTGAGCACTGCAGTTTTCTCAAGTGGAAGAAAGGAGTCAGCAGAACAAGTTGCTGTTTATCAGAGGGGCAATGAAGAGAGAAGCAGAAGAGGTTGGCCACCAACACAGCTCAAGGTTGCCCTGAGCTTCTGCTGCTGCTGTCTTCCAAGAAGAAACCCAAACCTAGTTCATATGCCCAGCGGTTAAGATCAGACCACCTTAGGCTAAATAAAAACTTGACCATGAGATCTCCCGGGGTATGTTACCTGTAAAGTCCTCAAAATAGAAGATCAAGAAAAAAGCTCATTGGAAACACATCAGAAAGGCTGAAATTACTAACTGCTACTGCAAATCTTCAAACCTTCCCTCTTGCTTTGCAGTAGCAAATGGATAGATCACACTTAGCACAGCTCAGGGAAATCTTGAATGTTTTTCATCCCTTTGGAGAGGAGTCTCACAGTGGCACTCAGCTGAAAAGGCAGGGAGTTGCCAGGCTCTCCAAGGCACAGAAAGTGTAACTGGAGTTCTCCTGGGCAGCTGCAACATCTCTGCCCGTTCATCAGCTTTTCCTCAAAGGCTTCTGCAGCTCAGGAAATCTCCCTCCAAATGCTCTTTCTGCATAAACTGTTCCACCAGCAGAAATTAACAGATTATGGTGAAGTGGGATTTAGAACAGGAAAAAAGAAGTCAGATATCCTGAGCACATCTGAAAAGGTCACTTTTGATAAAGAGGATTGATCAACCAATTAATCAACCAATTCTTTTTTTAATCGATCTCCACCTGCTGTAAGTACGTTTCAACACTGCAATACAAGAGAGTGCAAGGAAAAGTACCTGACCTTAGAAACAGGAATTAATAAAAGTTTCAGAAAACAATGCCCAGGAAAGAAAGCTGTACATATACAGACACTCATTCTCTGTGACTGAACAGGTCCACTATTTGCTAGCAGAGACGTGCTCTTCTAGGAAAAGGGGAGACCATGACTCAGTGTGACCAAAGAGAAAAAAGGCAGACGACAGCCCAGACTGACATGGACTCCTACTGCAATACCCAAATCACCTCATTCTCAAATAGAGATGATGGTTAAATAAAATTGCATTTAGTGAAACAGGGAGAGTTAAAACCATTATTTTTGTTACAAAGTAGTTTGGAGAGCCTAAAAGCAGTTACTTTATCAGTTTAGTCTTTGAACTGTTTAAACAAAGGATTATTCTCATCTCCTTTTGGCTGCTGCTCTTGCAGAGCAGCAATCTCAAAATATCATGTATCAAAACAAACAAATAAAAATGCATCCAAAAGTGAAAAAGCTCATCCAAATGTATCTAAGTGTCTTTGGCAATATCAGGCACAAATATAAGAGAGAACAGACTGGTTTTTGATAAACTGATGCACAAACTTCTGACTGTATCCAGAAAGTGCAAAAATGGAAGATCCTGGCATACAGCTGGAGAAAAAAAAAAGGAGTTAATGTTTCTAAACCACAAAATAACATCTGCTTACATATGTGGTGCAGTTTTAAGTATTTTCCTGTGGGAGCTCCCATCTTTACATACTTATTGTGCAGATCCTTTTCACAGATTAACAACAGCAACTTTCTGAAGAAAGCACCATCATGGAGAGACAAGGCTAAATTCTGCTCAGCTCCACTGGTAGTTGGAAGAATTCACTACCAGCTTAACTCACCTCGCCAAGCAATTTCATGAAAACAGTTCCAATATGGTCAAAATGGGCCGTGTACTGACAGTCCTTACTTCCAGTGGTCTTGAAACCAGCCTTGTTTGGCTGGATATTTAAAATCAGTTATGTCTGTACACATTTGAATTTGCTTGGAAATATGAGTATGGAAACTAACTTCCAAAGTTGTAACGGAGTTTAGGCAATATACGGCACTGAACAAGCACGCTTGGGACAATAAACCAATCAATTAAGCCACGTTCCAGAGACCACGTACGATTCCTTCCCTAGACATCAAAAGGAGGTACCTGTTCCCCCTCGACAACTGAAGTGGCACAGCTGAATACCCTAACCCTTCCCTAGCTGCGCTGAGTAAGAGTTACTAACAATTACTAACAGTAATAATAGAAGTATTTGAAGAAGAACTAATTAATCTAATGATGTGTAAGAAGTTGCAAGACATGCCACTAAAAATCTTACCTTAATGTACAGGTGCATACCAGTTATATGGAACTAGATCATAAAATGAGAATTCTCAGTTTTCCAGTCAAATACCATTGGAAGTCCCTATTTTTTTTGTAGCAGGGAGGGGAAAAAAATCCTAACACTCAAGAAACTAAATTAAAATTCCTCATAGAAATAAAAATTATTTTGCTGAACATATTTTCAATAAATCCTTCAAACCCATGAAACTCTGAAAGAACTTTTAAAAAGCTCTTTACAAACTCCCTTTGACCAACACTGGAGACATAAAACCCACCTACAAGGTCAGCTGTAGAAAACATCAAGAAATACAGGGGCCACACAGAAGCACTTGCCTACACAGACAAAACAAATACAATACATATAAGATTTCAACACATTTTCAAGTCTTTTTAGAGTTGGCAGAAAAATACATGTTCCCTTGAGTCCCATTGAAACTATAAACTTTACCCAGGTTTGAGCTTTGAGTTTGCTGAAATAACTGTGTTTTCCATAGTGTATTTTGTGTTGACTACAAATGTTGGGAAAAAATACATATGCTCTTTCCTTTTATTTTTTTTCTTTTTCCTCTTTGCTGTCCAAGTCAGTAAGTGAACATATGGGACTACACAAAGAACAAACTATTGCACACTGTGAAAACTCTAAAACAAACACATCACCACAATGTAAGTATTAGAGATAAAGAACAGTGACTACAATCAAAATAAAAAAATAGGAGTTAAACAGAAGGCAGAAGCCAGTCAGGCACCAGTGCCAAACGAAAAACAATTTAAGAGCCAATCAATTGCCCCACCCATCTACCAAAAAAAAAAAAAAAGCCCAGGGTGGTAACTATGTAGAGCCACACAGGAACCAGAGAAAAACAATAACCAGTTTACACATACAGAATACTATGGAGAGGTTAATAATGCTGTGCAAGTGAACATACCAAGATTAGAAGCTTGGCAGAACTTCTTTCTAGGCAATCCGGAAATTTAATATATTATGACATGATGCTCCACAAACAATACTGCTGAATAATTTGAAACTTTTAAGTTGCTTTAACAGAATTGGAGACAAGCAGCTTTCTTCATTTGTTTAGGTATTTTCATCAGCTCATAGATAGTTGTGAGAAAAAGGATGTCACCCACAGAAGTGTGTTAGCTTTGTGAGCTTGAAGGCTTGCAGGATATATTGATTCCAACTTTTGTAAAGTTAAGGATTAGAAAATACAGTAATGAAGAACACAACAGGACCTGTGCACGTTGTATAATGTAAGATACATGTTTACATTTAATCTTAAAAGTGTTTTTCTACCATAATCCTTTCTGCTATCATAATGGAATGATACTTAAAAAAAAAAAAAAAAAACACTGAAATTTCAGTCTTTAGACTCCATCAGAACTTCCCAGACCAGAGCCCACCCCTGGGGGTCCCAAGTCTTGACAAAGGTGTTTCTTTTCCAAAATACACGATTAAAAATGTTGTGTTGCTCTACGATATTAAAACAAATGTTCTGCTTTACTTAAGTTTGTAATGTGATTTAATTTCCAGCACAGAGATCCTGGATCATTCTCAAATCCTAAACAAGTACGCCCTAGTAACAAGCTACAATATTTCATGAGCTGGGGATGGGATTCACCTCACCTAACTTCAGCAGCTAAAACCTTAGGGATTCATTCTTAGGTTAGCCCTCTGGGCTAACAAATTACCCTTGGAGACACTCGTCATGTTCCACTGACTAGAGAGGAACCTAAAAGCTAAGTGGGATGAGCATCCCTGCTGAGCTGCCCATTTTGTTTCACTGACTAAAGGCTAAGTCAGACGGAGCCTAACTTTCAAATGGCTACAGTTAAATAAAATGGGTCCCTCTCTACGCTTTAATCTAAGCTATGTTGTACTTCGTTTGCTGTAATGCAAGGGTGCTACACTTCAGGGGTAGGTGGGGAGACACTTGCCTATAGTCCCTGTTTATTACGCAGCATCTCCAAAAATACCTCGTTCACAAAAATATCTAACAGAAGAAATTGAGAAGCTGCAGTAAAATGCGGATTATTATGCTTATTATTTCCCAAGAGGTTTGAAAATATCTTTTTGCTGTACATTTGGCTGGGAACTATGATCACTCAATGCACAAGAGTTCATAACATCTCCCTGAAGTTGCCTCTAAAGATCCCTTTTATCGCAGTTTATTAATCACATTTAAAACTCCTTAACCATGTAAGAAAATTACATCGGGCTTAAATTTCAGTACAATTACCTTTCAGTGGCTGAATTTCCAGCTTTGAGATTTAAGGGGATTTTCTGGAGTTTAATGCTTTTTTGTACCTATGTGCCCTTAGCATTACTGTACTGTTATGCTATAGGAAATGAGGCACTTGTACTTAGAGAACACCAGCTTCTTGTTAAACTCAATCAGCAGACAAACAACTGTGCCTTTGTCACAGAAGCCCAAGTTCAAATGCATAAGGATCAGATAATGAAGAAAAAAATAATCTTGTATGACACAATATGCTTTCACTTTATTTAAGAAGTGAATGCACAAGTATCTAAATCAGATGCTCTGGAACCAAAGCAGTTTAAATGAGTGTATTTTATAACCTAAAATATGCTTAAGCAGTTGGATGTTATAACAGCATATACCACATTAAAATTAAGTTAAAATCAGTTTCTTTCTGTAGTCTTAAATACAAAAGAGAAGAAAACAAAACTAAACACAAATAAATGGCCTCAAGCTCCAGAAATAATTTTAAAATTTAAGGGAAGAGGGGTTAAAATAATCAGAATTCATTTTCAGAAACAAATTACCATCTCAACATCCTTGTCTTTTATGTTCTGAATATGTAACAGGAAGTGGGAATTGTCAGAGGTATGTACAACTATGCCTAAATTATAGCTATAAAGCCAGCTAGCCTAGTTGTTAGAGAACTTCTAGTTAGAACCTACTCAGATTACATGCAGATAATAAAAAGAATTAAGCTAGGAAGCTGAAGGGGTTTTTTGCCCAAGTTATTTAAACATGAATCCAATTACTGAAGTTTCATGGAGCAGCTGTCTCACTCCATTCAGTTTTCCCCTAAAACAAAGATGATATGGCTGTATTGCAGTGCTGAACAATCCTGAATTTATTATGGGACAAAAGAAATCTCTTCTACAACATTCTGCTGTGGGAGGGGGTGTGGAAGAATCCCTTTTAGCATAATAAAAATGATGATGATATAATGAATAATTATTACGGGATTTTATAGCTGGAAGGCATGGTAGTTATTTCAAAGCCATTTGTAACCAACAGCCTTATAAAAAGCTAGAATGTATTACATATGTGCAGAAGGTAACCGCGAGCATGTATTCAATCCCAGCATCTGAAATAATGAATGTATGTTTGTTACTGCAGTAAGTACCTCTTGATGACAAAAAGTGAGCTTACGAGTAACTAAATTAATTAATAATCAGCCCTTTTGGAAAGGAGAAATAATGACTTACAAATAAACTTCCATGAGAAGAGACCTCTCCTGTCCTTCTCTGACAGCTGTGTCATTCCCTTCCAGGACCAAGGGGGTTTTTTGGTGAAATGCAGAACCTTCAAAAAGTGGTATTGCCAACACTTAAGATGTGGAAGAATGGGATCCTAAATACCCAGGTCCTGGATTTCTGTGATAAATAAAAGAGCAAGCAATGGCATTTCTTCCTTCTCAAAAAAAAAAAAAACCCTGTAAAGGAAAAATAGATGAAGCAATGTCTAAGTTTGCAGTCAGTTTGTATAACAGACTTGAAATGCATGGACTGCTTTACAGACCATGAAGAACTTTACAATTTTTTTGCTTTATTTCCCTTGCTTTATAGAAATATCAGCAATTCCAATAAGTTTTGAGGAAACTGTTTTCCTTCATTATCACAAGGCAACACTGTGATATCACTCAAGAAGTGGCCCATATGCCTTTTCTGTCTCTCCAGGAGTTAAAAATAGATCCCCAGTGCTGTTACACCCATATAGCAAAAGAACATTTAGTTTGGTAAGTGGTCTCCCTCTCTTGATCTCTGCCTGTGAGCTTTATCGTCTTATTTCCCCCACGCTGTTTTGCTGACGAGCGAGAGAGTGGCTGGGCAGGCATCTGACCTCCAGCCAAGGTCAGCCCACCACGCTTAGGCACATGCAGCCATCCTGAGATGAAGTGAGAATATCCACGTGGGCTATGGAAGTGGGAGATGAATCTAAACACGGGGTAGTCGCTTTAAACAGAAGAACTAAATGCTCTGAATATGACTTTGAGGGGGTTAGCTATAGGTAGTAAAACAGCACCTTTCAAAGTCGTCTACTTTTTTTTTTAAAAAGCTGAACAGTTCATGGAATTAGTAATTCAATATGAAAGAGATTTTGAATGAAAGTAATAGAAAGACTGATATGTATTTGTTTTTCAAAAGAATCTTGGGAAAGACAATTTTTATATGCTTTGTAAAACTTTTTAATTTTGACACTTTAACAGAACGTAGTAAGAACTTCAATAGTATGCAGTAACTCCCCTGTATGTGCTCACACACATTTACATACACTATTCTGAAAAGCACAAATCATTTTAATTTAAAACCAGACTATTAGCTTCCTGTCTATGCCCCTTTTAATAAGCCATGGCCTTTCTTTTCTACCAAAACATGCTTGTCTCATTAGCATACACCTATGCAAATGTCCAGAATTCCTGCAATCAAGTTCCATCAATAGTTTCTACCCTCCTCTTGAAGATGAGTTGGTGCCACTGGTTAGTTTTGATCCACAGAGCAGCAGACCCAGATAGGTGTGAATGGAGAAGCAGAATATCCTGAGGTGATGTGGGTGTGCACATTCCTCACCAACCTGTGTCCCAGAGGTGCAAATGAAGGAGGGCAAATTGCTACAGTTTTTAACATGCTCCCCATGGAAATATTGATCAAGAATCCAGTGATACGATTTTCAATATGAAAGGGACAGCTACGCCAGGCATCACACACGTACAGTCACTGGGTTTGGAAATACTGAAGTGTAAGCATGATTCTGGGGTGGGGGGAATGGTGAGGGGAAGGAGATGCAGGCCATCAAACCACTTAAATAATGCGGCCCTAGGCTAGTTACCAATTAGTACCTAGGCTATTTATAACTTAGAAGTTATAAATAGAGCTGTTTTATTAAAGTGCTTAACCATGAAACAACATTTAAGAAATAGTTATTGACATTTCTATATCAAAAATTATCACTGATGCAGGAAGACTGCATTCTATGGTCATGTGTTCCTAGATAGATCTACTATTCTAGTCTTTATTCTGATGGAGCATAAACTAAAGTATGCATTGAAACAATTGTTTTAAAATGGAAGTGACATACTTGAAAAGCTGCTGCTTGTTCAAAATTAGCTCTTCCTCAAGAGCAAGGATATTGCATTTCAGTTTCCAGGAACTTAAAGGGACAATGCAACCAACACCGATGCCTGTTTGTTGTAGCAATATAAACTATATTCCTGTTAGTTTGGATCCATTAATGAATTCATCTTTGTCAAAAGAGTGTCTATAAAGGAGGTTCTTAAAAGACCCCAAGGACATTATAGCACTGATGGTTTACCATAATGTGGTATAACAAAGTTTTACTTAACCAGTTCTAAAAGCAGACATATGGAGTCCATTAAACCCCTCTCTTTTTTGTGGTGTAATTCTGAATGGCTGTATTATACTACTTATTTAAAATATGGATTGTAACTTCCACCACCAATTAATAAGAGTTCTACACAGTGCATGCAATTTATAAGATGCACAGACTTTATCATCAGAACCTAAAACTTAAACACTCTTGAGAATTTTATTTCAGTTAACTGTTAAAAATAGAAGATTAATATGATGAGATCCAAATAACTTTGACACAAATTAAGTCAGGGACACATAATGTAGTTACTGGTAAAGTCAATGAAGAGGTGCTTCTCCTGTAAATCCCCTGATATTTTGAGTAGGTTTTTTGGTTTGTTTTTTTTTATGTATACATTGTTATCCTCTGTCACACATGCATAATCATGCTCCACCACAATATTCCCAAGTAAGGAATTTCCATTTAGTTCTTAAACAAATATTTTAAAAAATAATCCCACATATGAAACTAATCAATTCAGCTGATTTCCCTTCCACAATAAAAACTCCCTTCTTCACTATTCCTTCTGCTTGGTGCCACATTCTGCTCCCTTACATTAGCATCATCTTTTACCGGTTTTGTTTCCTTGTTTATACTCTTTTAGGACTTCCTGATTAAAGTATTTAGGCCTTGATCTTATATGTGGTTCTGAATTCAGTGGAGATCATCACAAACCTTCAAAAAACTTGCATTATACCTTACTTCAAGGTAAGGGCTACAATAGAAAAACCCAAGAGGCAAGGAACAAAGTGCACGCTCAAGATTCAAGGGACCATGTTCTTGAAATGCATCCTATGCAAATAATGAACAGTATGGAAGATTAAGAAGTATTTAGAAAAATATAGCTGCATTGTACTTGTACATACACATATATATATATGGACTGTCAATCAAAATGTATGTCAGTCAAAATCACAGCAGAGGGTAACTAAAAAAGATCAGCACAGGAAAACTCATCTATCTTTATTCATCCCTTTATTGCTGGGAAATGCAGTTAGAATGAACCAGATTTAGTAAATCACTCAAGCAGTTAAGAAGGAATATTTTCAAAGTCATAAATGGAAGTAAAGGAACTAACTCCCCTCTGTTAATGAAAACTACAAATTTTCAAGCCCATGTGACCACCAACTTCAACTTAACATAAATTGAATACCAAGAAGTGTGAGCTTTTGCTATGAGTTCTAAGAGAATCTGAGAGTCCACAAATAAAAAGTCTCATGCAGATGCTGGCCATCAGAAGTAGATACACTGAAGAAAATGGGAGGGAAGAGAAGACCACACATTCCTGGCACTGGAACAGGTTGCCCAGAGAAATTATAGATGCCCCATCACTGGAAGTGTTCAAGGCCAATGATGGATGGAGCTCAGAGCAACTTGGTCTACTGAAAGGTGTCCCTGCCCATGGCAGGGGGGTTGAACTAGATGATCTTTGGGGTCCCTTCCAACACAAGCCATTCTATGATTCTGTGATCTCAGACTGACTGTTCTCCTCACATGCCAACCTGCAGCCTGTGAAGTGTTACAAGGCCATAAAGATAAGGATGTGCAAGGTTCTTTATTGGGCAGATCCACGTCTCACTGAGCCCATCATCTGCTTGGTTCAGATCAGGAGACCAAGAGGAGGTGATCATATCCTGGAGGATGTTGGCGGTTAATACACATCAGCACCTGTTAAACACTACAAACACAGCTAGACTTAGGTGAATGTAAGGTTCCCATTACATGCCTAATCAAGCAGATACTATCACCTGCAACTTTACAGTGACACTTTTGCAGCTTTTTCATTCCTGTTTTGGCCTCGTTGGCTTATCCAGAATGTGAAAGAGAAAGATCTTTTCCACATGAACCCAAGAAAATACTTTCCTCTGAAAACCAGCTCTTCCACTTTATCTCCTTTCTCCAGTTATGAAACATTGGATACTTCATACAGCAATCATATAACCAAGAATTAACAATCAAATATAACACACAGCAAATATTCTCAGATGAGTCACTGTACTCTTTACATTCTTGATTTGTTGGTTTCTTTCCTGAGCAATCATCAGCTAATTACTGGGCTAACTATAGAACACCAAAATAGTTACATCTGCTCAGACACAGCCATGAAGGAAAGAAAAGATTTCTCATTTCATACTTGAGTTAAAATGAAAGGTATGTAATGATAGTTTTCAAGAGATCTCATTACAGCTTTGTTTCAGCTATTCCCAATTTTTGATGTAACTATGTCATTTTTGTTTTTGAGAGGACTGCACAGCTCTATTAACTAAAGCCATAACCCTACATTCAGGGTACTCTCCCAGGTCTTGTAATACATTCGAGCAGATTTGGGTTCCTCAGTTCAATATCTGGAAAATTACAATATACCAGGTAACATTACAAAAACAGAAACAATCCTACAGAACATAGGGCACAACTCTTTTCATTGCTTTTACATCCCACACACATAAAGTGAGCAAGGAGTAACATCAAACACTACCATAGATGTTTAATGGTCTTTTAACCAATGTGAAAGTCTACCTGGTGGACAGGACACAGTTGACCACCATAGAGCACCTTGGGATTCATAGCAAAGATCTCTATATCCAGGAAAGTTACTGGAGTGTCCTCCATTGCATCAGCAAGCTGTTAAAATCATCACTGTATCCACACAGAAACGTATCTCTCCCCACTGACAGTTGTTCCAGCAGCAGAGTACTTGCCAAAAAGGCAACTGGCTTTTGTTCAACAAAAACAATGCAACATGGACAGCAGGCAGACAAGTCATGCTGCAACAGCAGCTTTTTAAAGTAGCAGAAAAAAAAAAAAGAAAACTAAACTTTTTCTGAGAGTTCTCATCTTCTTTTTAAGGAACTGTAAGAGGAATATCTACTACTGTTACAGTACAGGTAGGGCTGCTGGTGGATATTCAGTTTCCAATTATTTGTTACAACACAGCTGAGAGCAATTAGACAGTTTACATATGACTGGTAGGAGCCCAGTGCACATTATGTGGACCATCAGGTCCTGCAGCCTAAACACAATTCTTGATTTAATGGATAAATGAATTTTGCTAAACCACTTCAAATACAGGAATGTTTTCTGAATCTGTGTGCAGGCTGTTAATATATTTCTATGAAGTCTCATTCCAAAGAGATCACAGCACACTTTGTCAGATCCAATAAAAGCTGCACCCCAAAATCCCACACCAGTGAATTTGATACTTTTTTCTGGGAGCTTTCTAGAAAGCTTCTAGACTAACATCTTGTTTGGTAATTACTTTTCTTTTCACTAAATGATACTTTCTATGATAGTTGTCTGCTTTTCAAGAAAAAAAGGGCTTTTTCCCTATTTCTCTGCCTAACCTCGACCACCAATAGAAAACACTTTTTTGTTTTTCTCCACCAAGTACACTGATTCCTTCACTCTTTTTCCACATTCTGTGCAGTGGAATCATAGTGTTCTTGGTCCTAAAGGAGAGGTCTGAGGATTAAGAAAGGGACAAAGTAAAGCTACAGATTCACTGTATCTCTTACTGCTCAATTGCCAATGCCATGGAACTTGTCTTATTCTTACAAAAACCACTAATGAAGACCTGAAATTTCTGCTTTGCTGTCTTGTAAAAGGAAGGAGATAATATAGCAGCACATTAATGCAATATCCTAATTATGCTGCGTTATTAAATCAGTAATTAATTAATCATTAATTAGGTGATCTCAAAAGAATGTCTTCTCCATTTCTAAAAGGAATGTTCTTTCACTTATGCAAATGTAATAAAAGTCTGTCTGGCTTGGAAGCCAACAGACAGAAATATCTTCAGGACAAACTCCATGGAGTAGAAAGGGAAACTTTATAAAAAAACACGATGGCTTGCAGTATAAACAATACGAATCTCTACAGCGTACAGTGGGCCAGACATATCCTGGGTGAAAGAATCTATTTCACGACAACAGGTCCGTTTATGGTCCATTATGTTTGAAACCATTTTGAACTTTCAAAACCTTTTGAAACATCACAAATCACCACTGCAAGCAGTAGTGTGAGCAGGCAGTCCGGTCCTGGGGCACCTGGCAGAGAGACACAAATGCGGCCCAGCAAGGAGCTTAAGGCTTCTGCTGTGCTGGAGTGGAGGCAGTGGCTGAGCTGAGCCCTTTCTGCCTCCTGCTCCTGTGCCAGAGGAAGGCCTCTCCAGGTGCACAGTGGAGCAAGTGCTGAGGGACAGTTTGTCTCCCAGGGCAAGTCCAGCTTAAAAGAGTGGGATTTCTGGAGGGCTCTGAGGTGGGAGTCCAGCCCCCACATTTTGTGCATCATGTGGGAGCCTGACTTGATTTAATCTGGCAAAGAGGATCTAAAAAGGGGTCTAAGCTGTCCTTGGCACCAAGTGAAAAGTTTGTTAAGGGTTAGTCCATGTTGGCCATGTTTCCAAGCTCTGCATGGTGGGGCCATGCCAGATAAGACAGGAAAAGGAGGCTGGGGAGCTGCTGGACAAGGGCTTACACAGGGAAATCCACGCAAGTGCAGAAATGTATTGCTTAGTTTAGCAACAGAAATGGAAGAACCACTAATACCAAAGACAGCTTGTGTATTTCTTGTAGCCATGTAAGGCAACATTGGTATTGGCTGCCCAGGGAAGCGTTTGAGTCCCCATCTCTGCAGGTATTTAGAAAACAGGAAGATGGGGCATTTAGGGGCATGTTTTAATGGTGGACAGGGCAGTGCTGGTTTAACAGCTTGACTCACTGATCTTGGAGGTCTTTTGCAAGGTGAATGATTTTATGATTCAATTATATACTGAGGACTCTTGATCAATATTTTGTCTTTCGCAAATTTCAAGCGGAAGTCCAATACCTTGACACTCCAAGAGGAAAACAGTGCATGGGAAAATTAAAGCTGTATTCAAAAGGCTTTCAGGCTTCCTTTCCATGTGCATGCTCCCCACAGTTAAGATACACACATTCCAGGTTGGAGACCAATGTTTGGAGGTTGATTTTCCCCACTGAGCAACTCATTTATTGGCAACTGAGACCATTATCATCACTTCCAAAATCTTCATAGCAGATGCTATGGTGTCATTAGGAATTTATAATTTCTCCCTTTTAAGTGATCTGTGCAACTCTCAGATTAAATTTGGGAAGGAAAACCAGTCCCATATTAAAAGATTGTGGTAAAATAGAACAGCTTTGATTTACTGCGTCACAGACTAGAATTACTTTTTATTATTATTCTCAATGTAAAAAAGTAGCCATTCTCATAACTGAGGAGTCTTCTTCCGTAAGATTTAGTGATGAATTCTTCACATATTCTTTAGTTGGCCCTGTTTCTCGCTTCAATGAAGAATACTGAGCTGAAGGTAATAAAGGTACTGGCCCTGTCTATTTAAGCTGTGTCCAGCCAGATGCAACAGGCATCAACATATGATGTCAAGCAGCTGAAAGTTCTTAAGGTCCTTTGCTCTTAACCCCAACATAAACCAATAGCAGATGAGCCTTGTCAACAATTTGCCAGTTGCTTAGTACACTCCAACTATCATGTTCTAGACTGCACACTACATATCTGGTTGGCATTAAAGTGCATAATGAAGAACATATTTGCATCCTGTATTTTTTCAATTTTAATCACTATATTACAGGCTTAACAGGCTTACAGTTCATGTCAGGAGCCAAATTGTTCTAATAAAATATGAAGCATTTATCTACTGAGAGGCTGGAAAGAGCAAAGTTTGTTTATTGCCAAGTCTGAAACAATGCTAACTAGAGCGTGTGTTACTTAATCTCATTCATGCCCATAAGATTTTACATGCTAAGACTAAGCTGAGCAAATAAAATTCAGAAACTTGAAGGAAATCCCATTCTCTTATTTTTATTGAGCATTAGTAACAAGCTTGGCTCTGTACTGGAAATAGCCTGTTTTCCAGCTCACTTCAGCTACATCTAAGGCACCTAAGGCTTCATTATAATCTACATAAGATGTGAAAACTTCTGGGCAAATAAGCAAAGAAGAATAGTCCTACCAGAACCCAGGAAAAGCACCGGATGAGCAAAGCTTCTTCACAAACACATCCAACTGTTACAACATTTCACCTGACACTTGTAAACCAATAGTGAGTGATATTCTCATTCCACCCAGGTCAGCAGAAGATGAGCCATTCATTTCCCAGGGCCAGAATTCTCCCTGTATCTTTGCCTTGAGGAACTTACAGAGCAGTTTAAGCAAATAGAAATACTATGCTCTGAAGTCCAAGCATGAGATTCTAACCATTGTGTTGCTGTCTAGGAAGAAAGCTTCCAAAGAACATGCCAGATAAAGGCACTAAAAGAAGAAAATATGTATTGCAAAGGAACAGATCTTCCAAGCTGTAAACATGAGAACGAAAAAAAAAAAGCATGTAGCAGAATGCAAGCAAAACCAAAATACTAGACAACAGAATTGAATTTATTTCTCAGATGTGCGGAGTCTTCACCATCGTAGAGCTTCTGCAAGACTATGCAAGGAGCAAATGTCCCATTTTCCAGAAAAAGAAAGGTGGATACAGAACGTTTTCTGAACAACTTCACCAAGGTCACATATGTTGAGAATCAGGAGATGAAAATATATCTGCTGGGCACCTGAGAGAGTTCCTTATCATTGCAGTCATCCTGTTCTACATATTTAGCAAAACTGAACACAATCATTGCAAAACCATAATTCATGAGCTCTTTAAAAAACTCGAATTACTAGATTTTTAAGAACTTCAAAAATCCCTACAAAGTTATCTTCCAAAACAAAAATGAACCAATGAAACCATTTTCAATATGGACAGGTTTTTTGGATGTTGGGAGACAAGAAGGTGGTATTTCAAATAAATATGGAATTTTCAGCACTCAGAGAAAATGCTGGATTTGCAGGCAAGACAAAAGAGCTTATAGACACTTGGACAAACAGTGAAGGAAGAATAAACACCAATTATGCTGCTATAGCTGCACATGACTGAGAAGAGGAGCAGTAAAACAATTTAACTAGAAAGGGGAAGGTGGAAGAGCAGAATAGGTGTCTTTAAACATAGTGGAGAAACACTGGATTGCAAAATTAGAACCCTGAAAATACGGAAGTATCTGAATTAGAGAAAGATATATTAAAAACACTGAACTGAATGTCTCCACACTACACAAACCTACACTTAGATGCAGGACCTCACTTTAATTCAATCCAACATCACTGGGCTTTACATCCTGCTTGTACTCGCCACATTCAAAACATCCACCAAATCTTCTGTCATCCTCCCTGTTGTCAACCCCAGGCATCAGGGTTTGAGACTTCAAAGATGATGGACCAGACTTAGCTGTATGTATCTGAAAAGCAAATATGCTCCATCTGTTCTAGTTCAAGATTTCTATCTCCACATCTTGCAGGAATACTATAAAAAATGAAATTAAATGTAGCTTCTGTATTTCAGATCCACTTAAATCACAGCAGGCTGGGTGTCATTGTGAAAAATGACACTTAATAACTACAGGGCTTTTTTAAATTCAAATGAGAACTCCCTCATAAAGAAGATAAAAAATAAAAATATGTTCAATTTACCTGTGTACTCTGAGTGCTTACCATTCAGTACATTTCAAGCAGAAATTAGAGTTAGTATTTGGCAAGGGCCTATTGATTTCTTTTCATAACTCTAAGGAAATGCAAATACAGTCCCAAAAACAGACAGGTCATATGTTTCTAAAAAACTAAAAGCTACCTGGCTGACATTACACAGGTTATGTTTGCAATGTAAATAATGAGAGACCGGAGAATTAAAGAAAAGACAGTGGAAGCTCTGAGGAGGCAAAGAGGAAAGTTATATATCCTTTTTTTATATTCTTAATACAAAAAATACACATTTCTTAATTTTGAGAATACCTTAAATTTTTAAAGCTATGTTTCCACTCTCAGATAAGTTAAATTTAGTAAGGTGTTCAGCTTAGTAACTCTAACTGTGGGCCTTTGAGACATCTTAATTTCACAGCCCAGTTCTGAGGTATCTGATAATATAGTTACCTCATTTTGGAAGGAAATAAAACATAACTTGGGGTTTTTTTAAGAATACATAAGTTCTTCATGCAACAATTAAGTCAGACTTCTGCAAATACCTACCTGCAATGGAAGAGCTCCATCCTTTGTACCTGAAAGTTTAAATGTCAGGATAAAACCCCATTTAAATACTTTCAGACACTTACCTAGTAACAAGAAAAGGCAGTAGTAGTTTCTGCACCCTGCAGAGCACTGCTGCAGAGTCATACAGGTTTTTCTGTCTCATATCTGATACACATGACAGCACAAATGACTTCACATCACATAGAGCCAGCACTTTCTAGAGCTCCTAGATCAATGCCATGGATGCAATGTTCTGCATGCTGGTGTGTGCTCAGTCAATAAACTTGGAGGCAGGAAGCTTATTTATGTGCTTATTATCCTTCATAATAACCATATAAATGCCTAGAGATTAACACCTGTTAGCCATGCATATCACTGATATAATTTAAACTGCACTGTGATAAAACACTACCCTCTACACCAGAGGTACTGAGGCACAGAAGGGAAAGACAGACTTGCAGTGCCTGCTTAAGCTGCTCAATATTTATTTAAGAAAAACAGAGAGAGAAAAAAAACTTGTAGACACACATGCAAAAATCTGTTATGGGGTGGTGGGGCAGAAGAATCTTGTTTTAAACATACTGACCAGCTCTGCTGGTAAGAGAACCAGGCACCTTGGACTCAAATTTCATGCTCTCACCACTAAACCACAATCCCTGCAGAGCATTTAAGTAAAGCTGTAAAATGAAACATCAAACAGCAAATGCAAAGCTCCAGGATGTACTTGAATATTATCAAGAGCATTCAGCTAATCAGATTTCTTCTTCACTAAACATACATAAACAAAAGAGAAATTATTCTGCACAGTTGAATATCATGGGGATCTCTACATGATTACTACAAGGAGAGAAAGAGTGTTTCTGTTACAAACTAAGAATGAATGACAAAAACAAGAAACAAATAAACACAATAGCAAGCAGTGATGAAATACAAGTCAACTATGTTTGTGGCTAAACAAAATGGTTAAATCTTAGTCACAATTTCAAAATTTAGTGGTATGAGATGTAAATGCAAAAGAAGGTTAACTCTAAACAGTTCTGACATTAAACCATTGCAATATAAGTCTCTTGAGAGACATGCTATTTCTCCACAGCACCGCATTTCATTGTGTGCTTTTTCTCATTACATATCCACCAAACCTAACTGTGACTTGAGGTATTTTTTAGATCAAGCCCAGAATGGCACATGCTATGCTGAACCTCAAAAATATAGAATCAATTACCCTTTGTGTAGAAAAAGAAACTTTGCAACAATAATTTTACATGGAAATTGTTATACTGAGCAAAAGCATTGCTCACTCCAGCAGCAGTCAATGCTTTAGAGCAAGGTATCATAAACCTCTTGTTGGTAAAGGCAAATTCATCTCCCATTAAGAGCATTCCCAGTCTGTGATACTCAAGGCTATATCTAGAAGCACGAGATGAAGTAATTCCTCTGAAAAAACTATAACCTTAATCAGAAAATTTGTATTTCTTTATTGCTATATAAAAGTATTACCTACTTTATCATTCAATAGTCAAACCTCAGATTTAGCAGGAATGGCTATAGGGGCCTGCTGTGGTGAACATCTGTCTAGTCTCATGACATTGGCACAATCATTTCATTTTCTTCAACCCCTATGCCATGAGTAAAAAGAGAATATCACTTGTGACTTGTTTTTTCAGAGGTACTAAGCATCCCCAAATGTCATTCTCTTTTACTTTATTTTGTAACCCCAGGACTCCATTTCCACACCTATAAGAGACACCCATCACTTGAGAGAGGTGCATGGGAAAGCACCCTGAGCACTCTAAAACACTATCACGAAACAGAAAAACACAGGATTTTTAACGACACAATCACAGTAATCATGTTATTAAGAATAAGGTCACTGCGTTTGTTAACACCACATAATCAGAAAGGAAATACCATGGTAGATGAAGTACCATTGCTACTAACCACTCCACTGGGTTTTCTCTTGGAATTTGAAGTGTCAGTCAATGTATTTTTTTTGAAGCTGTCCACATCTATGGATATGGACTACACGTGTAGCTGCTTATCAGCTAGAGTGCATACACTGAGCTCCCAGCAAAGATAAAAGCAACAGAATGCAGATGAAAAAAATGTTGACTTTAGTAATTAGAAAAAGCCAGCTGCAGCTAATAAGGAGAAGGAATGTTAAACTGAGACCTCTTTATTTTTTTTTTTTTAAACTTACTACAGCTGAGACACAGAAGCCACGTAAATCACTGGACTCTTTCACTCTGCTGGTAGAGAACTCTGCATAGAAAAACTACTGCAGCTGATCTGGTAGGAACACAAGCCCTAAATGGAGGTCTTCATTCAGGTCAAGCTTTGGCAAATTCTAATCCTTCTCAGGTGACATTACATGTATTCGACCACATCCAGTTGGTCTCTTCAAATATTTTCCTTCCTCTCCTCCTTAAGCTTTTCAGAGTGTGTTTAAGTAGCACAGACTAATGTTATTTTACCCAATGAGCTTCATGTTACATCAGGCTCAATATGTAGAAGTTTCACTTAGCGCCTGCTCGGAAAGCTATTAGAGAAAACAATATGAAACCAAGTCTGTGTTCAGACTCAGGTTTAACAGAGTTCATTTCACCCCTTTTCCAAAGCTGAAATAAACCACCACATATTGATGCCACCGCTAATTACAATAACTGAAATAGAAGTTGGAAGCAGCAAGACTTTTTTCCAGGAGTCTGATGAAAGAGCTAGAAGTAATTAAAGAGTTCTCAAATACAGCGTTAGCAAATTGACAACAATATCCCAGAGCAAGCACCACCTCAGGAATATCCGCTATGCCTGAGACAGATTGACACCACCCTCAGATTTACAACAAAATGAGTGAGACCAGAGTTAGGTGTAGTATCTTAATTACTACATTCACAGTGCACTCTTTGGTATCTGTAAACATTTGAGAGAAGAAAAATGGGGGAGCGAGGAACTCATGTGATGCAAAATTAGCATGACATAGCATCTTATTTTTATGACAACCTGTGCTACTGCTAAATACCAAGAAGCTTCCCTGGGCTGATTTTAGTACTCCAGCAATGTTAAGGGGATTGCAACTGCACGATTCAGTCACTTATCCCAAGGATTCCTAAAGGCAATGGATTGTCTGTTTCCTCTCCACTAAGCGCTATTACTAAAAAGAAAAAAGCAGGCACAAGCCAGGTGCCCAATACATTTCCAAACCACCTTTCACAGAATGACTGAGGTTGGGAGGAAGGTCTGGAGGTGAAAGGAACCATTTGCTCCAATTATCCTGTTCAAGTAGGGACAGACAAATGCAGCTGCCCAGGACCACATGCGGATGACTTCTGAGTAGCTCTAAGAACAGAGACTCCACAGCCTCCCTGGACAACACATGCCAGTCCTCAGTCACCTGCACTGTAAAAAAGTCTTTCCTGATGTTCAGAGGGTACCTCCTTGTGGCGGTTTGAACCTGAGTTGATGGACAGTCATTTAGACCAATAACGCTTCTCAAAATTTACGTATTTAAACTGCATGGAGACGCAGGAACTGCCCTTTTGTGTTCGAGCCCTCCTGTGGGGAGGGGGGAAAATGGGCCCCGGGCTCCGTCTCTTGGAGCGGCCCCAGGCCTCCCCTCCCCCTGCGCCAGGGCACGGGCCCAGGTAGCCGCGGGAGAACCCCCTCAGAGCCGCGGGCAGCTGAGGAACCACCACGGGCTGCTGTGGAGCCGAGACCACCCGGAGCGGCTTCTAAGGACTGGAGAGCCTCCCCCCGCCCCGCGGCCCCGCGCAGACCCGGCGGGGGCCGATAGAGCTCTCTGCAACCAACCCAGGCTATATTGAACTGAAAAACGCCATCAAGCAGCCAGCCACATAAAGGGAAAGAGGCTTTTCTCCAACATAAAGCTGAAGAAAATGAGTTCTTCAACATAGAANGGCAGTTGGAAACCACGTGAAGCAAAAGAAACCTTTTTTCCTTAAATATTGGAGAGACTTTTAAGAACTGTAATACTGACCAAAATCATCGTTTGTTATCCTTTGTGCGAGCTGGGTAAAAAGGGGAGGTGCTGGAGGAAAAGCGGGTTTTTGCTTTTAATTCCTCATTATTTCTTTTTACTTTTAATTCTGTTAGTAATAAACTTCTTCATAGTCTTTAATGTTTAGAGTCTGCTTTGCATTTCTCCTAATTCTTATCTCACAGAAGGTAAAAGATGCGAACAAAACCACTACACTCCTGTGTTTCAGTTTGGGCTCATTGCCTCTTGTTCTGTCACTAAGCACCAGTGGCAAAAGCGTGGCCCTGACCTATTTGCACCCTCCCTTCAGCTACAGTGGTGAGAACCCCTTGGAGGCTTTTCTGGGCCGAACAGTCCCACAGGACTTTTCCTCACAGGAGAGATGCTCCTGTCCCTTAAACATTTTTGTGGTCCTGAGGAGCCCAGAGAAGGACGCAGCACTCAGCTGTGCTTCACCAATGCTGACTAAAGGGATTATCTGCTGCCAGTCCAGACCACCATTAGCCTTCCTTGCAGCAAGGGAACATTGCTGGCTCACATTCGGCACAGCATCCACCGTGTCCCCCAGGGCCTTTTCTGCCACGCTGCTTTCCTGCTGATTGCCCCCCAACTTATAGTGATGTGTGGGGTTGGTCTTTCCCAGGTGCAGGACTTCGCACTTCTCATTGAACCTTGTCAGGTTTCTTTTGATTGCTCCAGCTTGTTGATGTCCCCTGGATTGGGGATATTTTCCAGAATACTGCTGGCACAAGATGCAAATAACAAGACATTTTTAGCAGAAGAACAGACAGTATCATCCTCTTCTTGTACTCAAAGTTGAGCAAAACTAGATTCCCTTTGACACAATACAGAAGTTGCTGCATTGGGTTGCAGAGACCATGCAAAAGAGATGAATAAAGCATGTACAGTACAAATGCAGAAAGAAAAATTGTCTTTCTTGCTCAAGGAGATGCAGATGTGGCTGAACACTAATCTGAAATGGAGGAAATAATTTTTTGTGCACATACATGCCCTCAACACAGAGGGACTACATAATGCAGTGAATATGGACAAACCTGAAAATCAAAACTAGAGATCAAATATCCAACTTTGTTCCAAACCACTAATAAGAAGGTTATTCTATGCCTCTTCTTCCTCTCCATGTGTCAGTTTTGTTTACCTGAACCCTTCAAAAGAAGTATATATATTTTTACTACTCCACATCTGTACAGCACTAGAGGTGCACACTGTGTAGAACTAGGTGGTCTACAGGTTCTGTTCACCTAAATAAAAGATTTTGCATATTTGCTTCTCAATTTCACACCACACATTTTGCATCAAAGCAGGTCATAGTTTTCTACTTCTGTAAGAATCTATATTAAAAAAAAAAACCAAACCAACCACAAAAAAACCACAGCACACTGGAGTCAAAGTAAGCTTTAGAGGAAAAAAAAGTTACTTTAAACACTACAAAAAATATCAGAGATTCCTCTCATTTTAATTCTTAACTATAGCCATAAGCTTTTCCTAAAACTGAATTCCAAAATAACTCTGAAGGCCACAGATAAAATTCAGCAAACTCTGAGACTAATAAAAGAATTATAATAAGAACTTGCAATTCTACAATTCCATTATAGCTAAAAAGAGAAACCATGACCCAGTGTCATCTCAGCATCAGCAAAGATGCTGCATTCCAGCATATTGCAATAGTGCCCTAAGAAAAAGAGTTGGAAGCCAAAGCACCCGTCTAGAAGCACCATTTCAATTAGATGCTTACATTATTTACATCTCTACTGCCATAACATTAACATTTCACACTGGAAAGCTGCTTAGCATTTACAGGAAAGAGGAATTTATTTTCTGTTACCATTTTCATTGACGTATACACGAATGAACCACAAGTTTTACAGGTAGAAAGACTAACACTGAAAGCAATCCCTCTGACATCCTGAAGGTACCCTCTTACCAGGGAGGCAAAATTCCCAACACTGAACCATGTCAGGTAAAACCAAACATATGATCTACCCATGTACAATCAATATTTGCTGAACAACTTAAAAAGACCAAGACAGATGCATGAGGGCCAGGCATATTTTGCATGGCCCAGGCAAGGAACTTAAGTTGAACAACTGTCTTGCTGCCACAGGAGCAGATCACAACAGCAAAGGCACACAGCTACCCTACTCCAAAAGGTGCCTTCCCTCTGATGTCCCTCAGAACGTCAGCTTTCCTTGCACTCAACAAAGTTAAGGGAGAGAACACTGAACATTTTGGAGAAGCTAGGAAACCAAATTTAGAGGTAAAACCACCTCCTGAGAATGTTCCTTGTGAAAGTAAAACAGGTAACCTGATGCAGACAGATAAATAAACAAATCCTCTGTGAAATGCTCTTTGTGTTTAGGTTTCTTGCAAGAGTGAAGTATCTCAGATCAGAGGCTAGTTGTAAATATTTCACAATAATTGCTAAAAGCTTTAAGCAAACTAAAACCAGCAGCTGCTGTGTTGTTGTGCTGTGAACACAACCTAATGCACCTCGTGTGCATCACAGGGATTGTGCCAAGTTACAGTTACTCTTGCTGAGTCAAAGCTGAATCCGTGCCCATCCCATTATCAGTGTGCACTGTGTAAACTGAGACGTAAACCAGGTCTGAACTAGCTCTCATGAAAGGCCAAAGAACACGTCTGCTATAGGAAGGAAATCTAGGACAGATTTCTGATTTCTGCTCTGGCAACCTTAGTTCAGAGGCTGTCGTCTAAGCAGGGTCAGCACTACATGGCCTCACCTCAGCTGGGACCCTTAAGTACCATCTCAATATAGATAAAGCAAAAGATGATGAAACTTTAATTCTCAGTCAGAAGAGACCCAGCCACATGGTTGCCAGTGGAAACACTGTGTAAATTGGAAGGTTTATAATAAAAACATTGTATCTACCAAAATTTTTGAGTAATTCCAGAAAGAAGAAAGAGCGAATCAGTAATAACTATCTTTACTAAGCACAATTGCTGTTTCAGTTGTTTGCCTCTTGCCCATAAAGTATGGACATGATGGGTGTTGTCAGCACTGCTATACACGTGCAGATTAATCTGTGCATGCACAACAGCCATTTGTCTGATGTGGCTAGTTTGGGGTTTCTTTGGTATTCCAAAGGTGGCAACCATACGGCTGAGAAGACCATACATTACGGCAGAGTATATGTTTGTGTGCAACATATTTCAGCCAGCATTTCAACCCAAAAAAGAAAATAATGTGCTTGGATCAGGAAGTTTATATTTTATGGCAGCACTGCAATTCTCTTAACACAAATACACTTGTCCCTTTGCAGTGTAAAAGCAGTATAAGTATCTTCCAAGATAAAAAGGTACAACCTGTCTTCATTGCTGCACATGGTCTACTTCGGAGTTAGTGTTCATGCAACTGTCCAGTGATTAAAAAAACCCACCAACCTAAAAGTCACCTCACAAACACTACTTATCTTCCAGGTCCCTTCCTCCATCTCACTACATCTATGTTTGGGTCTGTTTTTCATCAAGATGGAGAAAATCTTGACAATTCTCACAAAAAATACAGACAAAAGTTTCTGCAAGGTAAATGTGAGACTCAGTCCCTAAACCATACATTTTTTATTATTTTTAGATTTAAATCCTAGAGAGAAAAAATATTTTTGAAAACAGAAAATCATAGTAGAAATACTTCCGTGGTATTTTGGATCTATGTTAACTATACATGAGATTTGCTATTATCCTCATCAAGTAACATGCATCATTCCACTGAAAGTGTGGGGGNGGGGGGGGGGGGGGTGTTAGAAACACAATTACAGAACTGCACACCTCTTCTAAATATTCTATGTGTAACCTGTAATTGCTTACATTTCCCTACTTAGTCTTATGAACATCCCATAAAACCAACAAAAAAGGAAGGAAAGGAGACAGCATTTCCTCATAAAAGGACAGAATCTTAGAGATACATAAAGTACTTGGCTCTACTGAAATTTGTACTTCAAAAAGAAATACATAACTGATTAATTATTGACACGAAGAACTTGAAGGTTTTTTGCACTTCTCACCAGATCTTAACACACGGGATCTTAAAAACCTCCCATTGATCATATACTCAAGGTACCTCAAATACTAATTGCTTCTCTGCTTTCCCGTAAAAATTAATCTCTTCCCCACACTATAGTTCTACTCCTTCTTTTATATCCTTTTGCATTTCACAGTTTGCACATTCAAGTCCATAAACAAGAGGACATGTCAGAAAATTTAACTGCCAATCTTTCGCACGCTGTCCCCTAAAAAGAAATGTTAAGCAACAACTTTGAATTTAAGTAACAAGCACTTGCATCAAAATAGGATAAGATTAAAGCAGAGCTATATAAATTCACTGGAGTGTTTCATTCAAGGGTATTTAGGTAGAAGAAACACAAGGATGAGACAGTGTGATCTCTACACATCCAGAAAATGCTAGCAGTTGCTCCATGGACCACAGTTTGACAGACAAAGGTCAGAGATGTGTGTAGCTGTTTGAAATCAGTGCTAAGACATAGCAATCCCAAAGGACATAAAACTAAAGTCTCAAATCCTTTTAGGCTCAGAGGAAAATCTACAGAGGAAAATAGCATGATATTCCATCATTTCGCAAGAGTTACACTTGTTATCTCCATTCCACATTCAGAACATGGGTTTCACACCAATTAGGTATTTTGAAATAGTGTTATGTATAAATACCAATTTCTTGTAATTCCACCATCCCACCAACCCCCCTCCACTGCAGAAACTTCCTTGGAAAGGTGACATTAGAGTGTTGGCAAATGCATTCTTTCACTCTTGCCTCTCCTGTGTTTGACACTGGGTTGCACCACTATCTGCCTTTTGGGGGAATACACTGACAAGACCACCACCCTGATCCCTTTCAACTTCCTTTCTCCTCAGACTTTTGAAAAGTATTAGTGAAAATGGACAGAGACAAATATAGAGAGAATAAAAGTGACACAGCTAGAATTCAAGTCAGACTCACAAGTGACCTTACTGCCTACAGATATGCAAAGTTCAACAAGTGTAACGCTGAAGTCTGGTCGGTAAGTGGCCTTTATGGATGGAGCTGCCTGGACAAAGCCACCGTGGAGGCAGGAAAGAGAGCTCTGCATCTGCCTTATGGTGCTCACAAGCAAGATCCAACTGACACTTCAACACCTCACTTCCTAAGATGAATTAGTTAGAATCTACGTATCAAAAAGTAATACAAAGCCTATTCTATGCTCTACACCAAAAATTACATGGGAACAGGATTTAAACCCACCACTACTGTCCCAAAAAGTGACAGAGTTACTCTTCTTGCACAAAATTACTTTGCAGCACCACACTGACTTAAAAAGCATTTTAAGTCACACTTACCAAAGCATTACATCTTCTAAACACATACTACAAATACAATGAGTATACAAACCATGGCAGCACCTAATTTCAGTGTCTAAAGCAGTCCATGATGAAAGGATCAAGCTGTTACATTTGTGCATTATCAACAGCTAACACATATGAAGTCGTGCTTTTCACTAAGAAAAGGATTAGCAAATACTTGGAGCCTAGACAAATACAGAAGGTTCTCCAACTGTGCCTGAACAAAACTTTGAGGTGAAAAGAAAGGGCATGCTTGAGGAATTAAATTATTAAAAAACACCTGAAACTAAATCAAATCTCTAATACAGGAGAAATTACAACTTTCAGGGACCGTATCTGTTAAAGTTAAGAGCTGCACCAACACATAATTTTAATATAGAAGGTGGATCTCACTGGGGGGCTGATTTCAGTTTTGTTCAGAGGCTAACACTGAAGACATGTACAGCTGGACTACACTTCAATTACACATAGGTCTGATCAGGCACACCCATCTAGCCCAGCATCCTAACCCCAAATGACCTATAACAGGGGATGGAAACAGGCAAGGAAAAGCATACACACAGCAACACTGTGCCAGAACATGCTCCCCATTTCTAGTTTCCACAATAACAGGTCTTGGGACACCCAGAGGTGTCAGATGCATAGGACATGCCCCAAGGTATCCTGCCCAGCCTCTGGTTGCCAAAGAGGTTTATGTACCTACCAAGCCCAGAATTCTATCTTTTGAATATCATAAGCAGCACTACAAACCTACTTTGGGGAGCTGAATCAAACATCTAAATTTAGGTGTCTGTTTCGACAGTGAATCCTGCTCTTGGTGTTTTGAGCATCTCTCCTGCAAATCTTCACAATCCATTTGAGTATTGCTTATCCTCACTAACACTGCATCATTAGCTAGTTCAGTATTCAGTCATTCACACAGAAATTTTAACTTCCGGCAGTTTAAAAAACTTCCTCAGATGTACCCAATAATCAGTGTAAATAGCCAAATGTTTAAAAGTTTTAACTTTTCAATGGTTACAGTGTTAGGATATTCTAACTGCTGTAGTAACGATCTATGTATAAAGAATGATTAGTAACTATCTTAAGTAAGGGTCTGAGGAACAGAAGCTACGCCCCAAAGCATTTCTTACTGATCATGAGTGCCAGGAAAGTTACCACTTGTGTTAGCACATCTCAGTTCTTGTACAGGGTCTGTTAAAACTGCTTAATGTCACACCTGAGGAAAAAATGTATCTCAAAGTACAGCTTCCACATAAAACTTTAAGTCTTGACCCACAGATAAAAAGTTAACTGTCTTCCAAATGTAAAACATGTTTCAACCTCAAAGAGAAGAGGATAGAATAGTTATAATATTTGGGTGATTCTAGACAATTAAAAGACATTCTTTGTAGTATGACTTTTTTTGAGATAAATTACTCTTTAGGAGCTAATACAGTCCTTGTAAAAGTAGATGTGGTATTTATTTCGGTCAAGTATTTCCAACACAGGTTCTTTTTCCCTAATGCTGAAATCATCTATCTTTCCCAAAGCCTGACCACACAATCCATCTGAGACAGGTTCCAAGACTATCCCAGTCTCAGGTAAGTACCTTGTTAGGAACGCAAAATCACAATCCCCAATATCCAAGGAGGTTTTTCTTCTAGTCAAAAATCCTTGTAACAGCTTCCTATCTTACTAACAGGTTTGTGGTTAAGATTCCCATCTTACATTAAGATGGTAAAGATTTAATTGGCATAATTTTGAACCCAGTGACTGTGCCCCTCCACGTAGGCATATTCTTCTATAACCACTGTACACAAAGCTATATTGAGGTCTGAGAAACACTCAGGAAATTTCCTGAGTATTCCTCCTGTCTCCACCTGTGGGTATTTTGCCATCACCACTGTCACTTATTATTCACTCCTTGCAACAGATATTCCACCTTTACATACCTCTAACACAGAGTATAAGCATCTAGAAGATAAGTATTCACCTTAGCCCTTGTGACACTCCATGAACAGGAACTAAATGGAAAGACAAGTATTTTACAGCCACGAGTTTTGAGTTCTTGGATATGAACAACTTCTGGTTTAACTATGTGAATGTGTCGCATTCAGATCTTTTATTATTCCAACGTTGGTCTCACCAACTGTAGAGAGCCTCTGTAGACTCCTGAGTCTTCCCATCAATGCAGGCACTGCTATCATATTGACTTTTTGTCCCTCGGGGAATTTTGCTAGCATCTGTTTTTTGATGGCTGTTTATAATGATCCCTATATTCTCTTCCACCAAAACATTTGCAGAATACCATCACGCCTCCCAGTAAGCCAGCCTGGGAGTCATTTCTATGTACCCCCATTTTGATTTGTGGTACTCTTTGGAAAAGTTGTTTTCATTATGTCTCAAAACCACTGGTCTTTTGTGCACCCTGTGATATTCAGTGAAATGCTAAGACATGAAGCTGTTCATCTTATACTGACTGCAAAAGAGAAATCTGAAAAAGAGATAAGATTTTCAATGAAGAAGGCTTACAAGAGAAACAAAAAATCAAGTTATACAATTCAACAAGAAAAGGAAAGATTAGGCTAAACCAGCTGTTATATTACACCACTGACCTTTAAGCTAGGTAACCCTTAAATAGGTTTTCAAATATCTTCTGCAGGAAAGGCAAAAAGGCCATAATTACCTGCTCAGGGCAGAGACTTCCAGAGGGAGAATTTGGTGGGGTGTTTTAAGGAAAGTAAGGTTCTGTTCTGAGCAATATGCAAAGAAATATTCTAATGAGCTGAAAAATTAACTAAGAGCAGCAGTGGAAATAAGCAGAGCCTGTTGATTATTATATATTTATCAAAAAAAATTTAGTGAAGTGACACTGACTAACAACACACAAATCAATGCCAGGGAGGAACCACTTTCTAAACTCTATTTTATTATTCCGCTTCTACTGCAGTGTTGCAAGCCTTGGTTTGGGAAAGGGTTGCAAGCAGATGGTGAATGAGGAATTCTGGGAACATCCCCCCAAACTTACTTAAGTTTTCTTTACAAGAGTATTCTACATGAGCAACAAATCCATGCAAATGCCAATACAGGCACATATACTTAAAGTTTATTGTACATTTAGCTGCTTTAAAAAAATCAGCTACACATGATATTTGCCCATAATTCCAGACTGAATGCAACTGATTCCTACCACACAGGAGATTTAATCTATGCCAAAAATTGTATTTCATTAAGAAAATGATATTATGGAGCATCTGAGATCATGTAACAGACAAAACAGAATGCCAGAGAAATTTTAACTGCCAGTACCCCACAGTGACTGCCTGATTATTTGCAGATGGGATATGGAAAAATTGTGAAATTATTGGAATTTTGGGTCCTGTATGAGAGCATTACTTCAGACTGGATGTGTCATGGCAAATATCTATTATAATTTGAATACATTCTTAGATTTTGCTTTCCATGCTTAGAACTGGCTATGCTTACTTCTTTAGATTTATTAACTGAAAAAGACTGCATTCTTCAAAGCCCAGAACAAAACCCTTAGGTGATAGCACGAAACAGTGCCAGTAAGTCAACTGTCAATACTGATCGTATTTATCCAATAATTAAACTAAAAACTAATTTAAATCAATCTCCTTTGGAAAAGCCAACTGTTCAACAAGCACAACAATTGGTCTAGGATCAATCAGTGAACATGAGATCAATTAAAACCAGCTTAAGTTTTTGTAGGAGGACAATTCACACAACTTGAGTTAGATGTCTATTCATTTCAGTACTCTCACAATGCAGCCCTTAAGCTCTGTTGTAAAGCAGAAATACCACTATCACCCTCCGCTGTCTAGCCAGCACTCTAAGTAGTTCCACATTTAATTAAAGACACAGTATACCCTTTGTTAGCACAGATAGTCTGGTCACTTTAAAGGACTGCTATCGTTTTAGCCACACACACATAAATTAAACTCTGGAAACCATCTGTTGAAAAACCACCAAAACTAAATTGCTTTACAATTTTATTTGTACCTACTCTGAAGGTGATACATGCATGAAAGTGCAAACCATTTTCTTCTCACGGTTTTATTATTCTTTGCAGCAGCTTAACACTGGAGATGTTAAGTCCCTCCCCTTCCAAATAATACCACTGAAAGTGCAATTCTTTCAGAAATACGGATTTCTCAGCAGCTTGAGCCACCTGATTTTCAGCTAACTTTAGAAATGCAAAGGGGAGGCATGGCCAAGAAAGTAACAGGAAAAGGCATAGAAAAATAATTCAGAATATGTGGATAATAAAAATATTTTATAAAAAGGTGAACCTCCTTACGGCTCAAATAAAAAAAAAATTTTAAAAAAATTTTTAAAAAGTAAAAAAGGAACAGCCGAAGCCTCGGCCAGGGTGCCAGACGGAAGGCGCTGCAGTAACCTCTCCGTCCACACGGGAGCTGTACTGGCACACTGCACCGCTCCGGCTCCCAAGCTCCGGCATCCCGACACCAACGTTTAGGGAAACAGATGAAGCCTCAACGCACCGTTTATGTCTTTTCTTCAAAGGGATCTGCACGTTTTCAGCAAAGTTGGCGGCACAGAAATCCCCTGGGCGCTGGGCAAGGCGCGGTGCGCTCCGCCGCCGCGGCTCTCCCGGCGGCCAAGCCCCGCGGGAGCGGCACGGCGGTGCCGGAGGATGGAAGGGGAGAAGCCGCCTTTCTGCCTCGGAAACGTCCACGGAAAGCAGCCTCAAAGTCCGTCCCATGGACACGCGAGTCTTAACTGCGCGGGCTAACAGCGATCCCCCGGCCGCCGTGAGCTGTTGGACGAGGAGCGACGGCGACATCAGCGATGTCCCCTGCCCGCTACGGCCCCTCCCGTGGCGGGCAGCTCCCATCGAGACCCCGGCTCCACCGGCCCCGCGGGAAGGACAGCCGTGGGGGCCGCGGGCCGTGCGCCTACCGCTCGACTTTCTCGTCCCCGGCAGCCCCGGGCTCCGGCCGGTCCCTGCCCATCGGAGCTCACGTCCACGCCGCTCCTCCCGCTCGCGGCTCGACCTCCCCAGCAGGAGCGTGGCGGGCAGCCCCGCGGAGGGGTGGCCACGCCGGCACGGCCCCGCGCCCCGGGCTCGCCCCCGCTGCCGCCCCACGTGCCGGCCCGATGCCCGCGGAGCCGGAGCGTGGCTCACCTGCCGGAGAGCGGCCCTTCCCGCAGGCGCTCCCGCAGCTGCCCCGGCCGGCGTCCCGGGTGAGCAGCCGGCGCCACTCACCTCTCTTGCTGCGTTTCCAGCGGCCGGGCTGGCAGTGGCCGTAATCCATGCAGTTCAGGATGATCAAGGCAAAGGAGAAGAGGCGAAACTGCATCCTGGGCCGCGGGGGTGGGCAGCCTCCTCCGGCGGCAGCGAGGGGCGGCGAGGCCGGCGGCGTGCGGGGCGAGGAGGGGCCGGCGGAGGGTCGCGGGGCAGCGGCTGCCGCTGGAGACCGCAAGAGTTTACACGCCTCTTGCCGCCCTTCTCGGACGCTGCGAACTCACCGCCGCTTCCAGCATCTCCCCTATGCTGCAGGGAGAGAGAGGTGAAAGGCTTGGCCCCGTGCTCTCCTGGTCCTCCCCTGCTCCGGCTCTCCCCAAAAACAAACAGACGGAGAAAAATCACAGCCCGGGTCGGGGCAGGAGCGAGGCCGCGGAGCGGAGTCACCGAGAGCCCCCAGCGTGTCCCACAGCGGCGGGCGAGTGCTGCCGCCCGGCCCCCGCGCGCCCCGGGACGGGCTGTCAGCCGGGGGACAGCGCTATTTATCCCGGCGCGGGCGCTCCCCGCCCACACGCGCTCAGGTCGCGGCACGGCGGGGCGAAGCCGTCCCCCCCTACCTCCCGCGGCGCGGCCCCGCGGCCACCCCGTCC
>VXAZ01010099.1:108894-149948 GCA_013399875.1 Gymnorhina tibicen
GCCGCCCAGCCCTGGCGCCGCCCGCCCCGGCCCGCGCCCCCGCCTCCGCCGGGCCCTAACGCCAGCCCGGCCCGAGAGCCGCTGATGCTTTTGCTTGCAGGCTCTTCCTCGGCGGGGGTCTACCTCTCCCCGCAAAGCCTCTTCGCCCTTTCTCTGCCCTGCTTACAGCCTGAGTAAACTTAGTCCTCCTCACTTCTCGCCCTCTTCTTTCTTTTTTTCCTTTCCCTTTTCTTCTTAATAATTATGTCTTTCAATCCTGGATTTAAGACCTTGATTGATTTATTCCGCCCAGTCCCCCTCACCCCCCCCTTTTCCTCTGGCTTCCTAAAATCTGATCTCACACGTTCCAAAGTTTCTTCCTTGAAACACCACTTTCGTTTTCTTGGCAAGATGGCTCTAGAAGTCCTAAAGTGTGACTTCAGTAAGTGATTTGTACTGGTTTCTAGCCACATCTCTACTTGGCAAAGGTATTGTAAAGCTAGTAAAATGGGAATCCCAATAGTACAGATAAGGAAGGCTGAAAACAAGGGGGAAGCCAAAAGTTTCCAAGTGAATTTAGTTTTGAAACAGGAGGTTCTGTTAATTCCTCATAACATCCACTACACTGACTCCACAGTGCCATTTATTTCTCTGCTCCTCACTCACAGCCTGTTCCCCAGCACTGCAGGTATGGACAGACCATGATTCTGCTTGTGGTGCTCATCCCATTGTGCCTGACCTAATGAGCCCTGTAGGACCTGGGGCTCTATGGAGCAGGTGCAAAAGCTAGGAGGCAGCGTGGGTCTGGCACAGCGGGTGCAAAGCCAGATTTCATAAACCCAGCTGGATCCAGGATCGAGGCTGGGTCTGTGGTGGGTGTTTCTGCGCCTCCTTCTTGCCCCCTCCCCCCAAACCCCGCGCCAATAACTCTGGTGCTGAAATACCTGAGCTGCCTCGGGATGGAGCCAGCTAGGTTCTTGCAAAAGCAGATGTACTCTTTCCACAGCAGAGCTGGCCTTAGAAAGAGCATAACTGCATTCATGTGGCACTGTGCCTGAGCTAATATATCATGTTAGACCCAGACTGGCTTTTCATCCATGGCCTGAACAGTCTAACCACAGGTAAGTGAAGCCTGACTGTATGGTGTTTGCCATATCATCCTGAGACCTCAGAATTTCTGACTGCATTTGTCGTAAAATATTCCTCTGGAGCAGAGAAGCATCAGTATCATCAGTTTCCATGCTGAAGACTGAGTTACAAGGAGGGTAAAAAACTTGCTTGAAAGCAAAAGTGGTGTATGAGACAGTGTCAAAACTGTATCCTGAGTTTCCCAAGCTCTCAGATATTTCTGTAATCCCTGTGCTGCCTTTCTTTATATTTTTCTAGTGTACAGTAGTAGCACTACACAAGTTTAATCACTAGTATCAAACGCAAAGATTTTTTAAAGTCACATTACAGTAGGGATCAAGTGCACCCTCAGCAAATTTGCAGAAGACACCAAGCTGAGTGGTGCATCTGACACACTTGAAGGACGGGATCCATCCAGAGGGATCTGGACAAAATTGAGAAGTGGGCACATGGGAATCTCATGAGGTTTAACAAGACCAAGTGCTGGTGCTGCACCTGGGTTGGGGCAACCCCCAGTACCAATACCAGAGCAGCCCTGCTGAGAAGGACTTGGGGGTGCTGGTGGATGAGAGGCTGAACCCTCTGACCAGGGATGACCCAGCAATGTGCACTTGCAGCCCAGAAAGCCAAACATATCCTGGGCTGCATCAAAAGCAGCATGAACAGCAGGTTGACAGAGGCAATTCTGCTCCTCTGCTCTGGAATGCTGGACCCCACTTGGAATACTGTGTCCAGCTCTGGGGTCCCCAGCACAGGAAAGACATTTTGTCGACACTTGTTGCAGTGAGTCTAGAGGAGGCCACCAAGCTGATTAGAGGGATGGAGCACTTTTCCAGGAAAGCATGAGAGAACTGGGATTTTTCAGTCTGGAAAAGAGAAGGCTTTGGGATGACCTAATTGCAGCCTTCCAAGTACCTGAAGAGAGCCTACAAGAAAAGAGGAGAGAGACTTTTTACAAGGGCCTATAGTGACACAACAAGGGGGGCTGTCTTCAAACTGAAAGAGAGTAGTTCTATATTAGCTATTAGGAAGAAATTTTTTACTGTGAGGGTGGTGAGACACTGGCACCCAGAGAAGCTGTGGGTGCCCCATCCCTGGAAATGCTCAAGGCCGGGTTGGATGAGGCTCTGAGCAACCTGCTCTAGTGGAAGGCGTCCCTGCTCATGGTAGGGAGGTTAGAACTAGATGTTCTTTAAGGTCCCTTCCACCACAAGCCATTTTATGATTCTATGACATGACTCAAGTGTGTTTACTGGCAGCTGGAGCTCTCCAAGATGCCTAGTCCCTGTATCCACTCTAACTTCATGTGACATGTTGTGTACCCTAGACAGCTAAAAGCCAGACTTTTTGCACTAGCAGTATCTTTAGACTACGTGCTTGCAGTTTTCTGATGCAGAAATAGGAAGTGTACCAGCACCCTAGAGATCCTCCCAAGCTTTAATGCCAGGGAGACAGAGATCAAAATACAAGAAGGGGAAATCAAAAAAAGGTGTTAACTACACTTTTGTGAAGACTCCAGGAACTAATCTCCTTTACTATTTCATGTCTACAAACACATAATCATGGGGCTTTGACGCTACAACAGTTACCTAGAGTCTTGGAGTCTTTTGTGCAAACGATGGTATCAGGACCTCCCCAGTAACACAACTCCACTTCTGGAAGTGTCTGAAATGAAAGTATGAATGGACTTTCTGAAAGGTGTCCCGCTGACACTGAAGATTACTGAGGTCTCTCAAAGTGTGGTGTCAGTGCCTGGAAGCCAAATCAGAGTCTGCAGAGCCCAGAATGTTTTTACAGTCAGAGGGAAAAAAGACAGGGGCTCCAAGAGATTAAAAAGCAGAGGAAGGAAAAGTACTGGGATGAGTTCTGTAGAACATGGTAGCCCTTTGTCTCTGCAGCTTCACTTAAATTAACAGAGAGGAACTGACTGTACGTATGGCACCTCGTGTGTACTGCGGCTCTAATGAACACTGCAATCATTTTAAGGCAGGCTTTGTCTTAAAGTGAGGAACTGGGAAAATTATCTGAGCGTGTTCAATTAACATAGTCGTAGAAAGAATGCTTTAGTCAAGGCCCAAGTAGATGATGTGGCAATGATTGAAATACCAGATGATGACGGTCTGGGCAACAGCTTTAGCAATGGGGATAGCTAAGAACGGGTGTATTTTACATAGATTATTCAAAACTCTCAGCAGCCAAATTCATGTATTTGAATAGTGCTGAGATGATTCATTACACACTGTTCAGGAATCATATTATTTTCTAGAACTAAATTTCAGTTCATAGAAAATTAATTTTTATGTGTTGTGCTCCACAGAGGTTTCACTGACTGTAAAAGATCTTGCCTTCTACATTTCAGCTGTATTAAAGCCAAAGTGCTGCTGCTTTTGCAATATAAAGTAATTGTAATTGAATCTTTCCATTCTTTACTGGGCTCCATAGGATGTGATCTGTAAGTATCCTAACTTCATCATCTTAAAATGAGTAACACCAAGCTTTACTTTAAAAGAAATTTCTTCATATTCTTATAACTGCGCAACTCATTGCTACATGAAAGTCATGATCTTTCCTAAGACCAGAATCTCAGCAATAACATGTGAGTCTTAGCAGCCTTACATTGCAGTAGAAAAGATACATCTTTACTTTCAGTGAAAGAAATGAATGATTCTGACAAGCTTTACATCTAACCTTTGAAAAGAAATATATTTATATACAACCCAGCTTCCAACTATTTATTTCTAAGTCAATTTTTACCTTCTTTAAATTCTTAAAGTACACTTACTTCATTAGTTCTTCAAAATTTCATCTGAAATAATAATAACAGTAATGGAATATTGTGCCCAGTTTGAGGTCTCCCAAAACCAGAGCAAGACCACTGGAGAACCACAATGTTTGGGGGCTGGAGCACTAGCCCTGTGAAGGAAGGCTGAAGAAGCTGGGCTTGTTCACCCTGAAGAAGAGGATTTAGAGGAGACTGAACAGTTCCTTTCCATACTTGCAAGGAGGTTGCTGAGCAGTAACTGCCAGGATCCTTATGGAGGTGCTGGACAGAAGAACAGGAGACAGTGGTCGTGTACTGAAGCAGGAGAGATTTGTTCTGGGTATAATAGAAAATAGTTTGCCCTCTGAGGATGAATAAGAACTGGAAGCAGTTTGCCCAGAGAAGTTGTGGACTCTCCTTCCCAGAGCAAGGCCTTAAGCAGCCTGATCTGGCCTCTGCTGATTGTACTTGCTTTTAGCAAGAGGTTGCACTCAGGACCTCCCAAGGTCCCTGCTAACCTTCATGGCCTGTCAATCCTATAAAATCCATGAGCTCCCAAAACAGGCTGAGAAGACTGCCAGTGCACCTCTAGACACGCGCGTATGTATCTTTCATTCAAACCCTGGGGAGATCAGAAGGGTCTTTTGATCCTTCTCTCTCACTGGAACAGGATCATACTCCTCAATTTTTTACCTCCTTCTGCAGACTTTGCTCATGCAGCGCTTCCAACAGTATCCATGAGCATTTTGCCTAAAGAACAAATTCATCAATTCATCAAAGCTGTATGTTTTTATTAAGGGCTCAGAGAAGCAAACGGAAAGAAGGGATAACATCTCTGAAATAACTTCTGTAGCTCTCAAGTTTAATTTTCAGTTCTTTCCAAGAAAAAAAAGAAAAAAGAAAATATAGAAACACAAAAAATAGTAAGAAAAATATATTCTAAATGGTGTGTATCCTCCTTTCCCAGTTTGGACTGGCACCAGACTACCAGTTCCTGCCTGCCAGGTTTGGACACCATATTTCTCTTGGAGTATGCAAGAGCCAGTGTGCTCCTCTGTGGATACTGCATTCTGAAGGCAAGAGTTCAAATTCCAGCCTGGCAGCTGCAGAAAATCCACCTCTTTTGGAGAATGGTGATTTTAGTTTGCCAGCATATAGATCAGAAAATTACTGAAAAAATTAATGTATACTAAAGTTCAAGCTTTCTGTTTTGCAATGCTTTTCATGGCACTATAACTACAGAGGAGGTTTGCAACACATATATATGGGTTTAAATTTGCTCAAATATGGCCTCAACAAAATGGCTTCACAAGGACCTGGAATGCAAAGATGAAATGGTGAGCTGGTATTTGCAAAGTTTTTTTACAAAGATTTTACATCCTGTGCCCTAAGCTTTATGCAATCACTGCTTTATCTTTCATACACTTACAAACCCACCCACAAAAAAATCATAGAGTAACTGAGTTCGGAAGGGACCATGGAAGATCATGTCGCGCAAAGCAGAGCGACCTTCGAAGTTAGGTCAGGTTGCTGAGAACCTTGTCTAGCTGAGGTTTGAAAAAGTTCAAGGTGGAAGATTCCACAGGTTCCCTGGGTGACTTCTTCCAGTGCTTGTCCACCCCCATGGTGAAAATTTTTTCCATACCTCCAGAGAAAACTTCCTTCATTGCAAGTTGTGATCATTGCCCTTTTGCTTTTCTCTGTGAACCCCATCTTCTTATAAGCTCCCTTTTATTCCTAAATATATATATATTTATATGTTTGTATATATATATTTATATCTTCAATTATATGTAATAAATATGTATAAAAATTATATCTTTTTAATAATCTATTCTGTTTTAAAGTATGTTTCCTTTTTATTTCTACTTTGCTCTGTTTCCTTACCACCCATGCATCAAATGGAGAAAATATTTAAGATATTTCTTAAAAATTACATCCTTGAGACTAACCCTATAATTTTGAAATGTCTGCTTTGTTTTCCCACTGTTTCTGTTGGTTGCAGAAGGAAAGGGGAGGAAAGATGACTGTATACCTGTAAACACAGAACTGTTACCACAATGAGCAATGATAATAAAAAGTGGCTCTCAAAATGAGGGAAGTGATATGATGGAAACTTTTTTATTGAAATGTCAGAATTTGCAGATTATTTTCTTGCAACAGAAGCATCGTTCAGCATAGACATATGTTGTATTCAACATATTGTCCCAATAACCTTCTAATTTAGTAACTGGCTTTGGAGATATCTTCCAAGTACAATTTAGAGACATTTACTATGTAATGTTAATAAAGGCTAAGTGTTAAATGTTGTGATGTTAAGTGCATGTTTTCTCCAGCATATCTATTTAGCAATAAAGTGATTGCAATATTTGTTGGAATATACAAGAAGAATCTCTGCCAAATGATAATAAAGAAGGGAGTTTTAAAAGAATTTTGGACAGTTGAGAATTCTTGGATAAAATCCTGATAATTTGTGTAGTTAATCTACACTGAGTTTCAAAAGTAAAACTGTCTCCAGTAATAAAAAAAAAATATGTTCAAGACACTTCTATAATCTGCAGAATATAATACTTTTCCACTGTCACATCATTGCTTACTCCTTGTCTTATATATCGAACAAACAGTTCAGGAAAAAGAAATTAAAGGACAACTCATGAGCATTCTCTCTGAAACACTGTCACTTCCTTTAGCCCAGGTCAGGAGAGAGCCTGGAGCAGTAGGTGACTCTACACTGAAGGATTAAATAGTGACAGGAACAGGAAAGGGGAGCATGATCTCAGTGCACTTGGGATGCCAGCCCCCAACATGATCTTGTACAATACCTAAGCACAGAAACGAAGGGTTTTGGTGAAAGGGAAACAAAGAGCTTACATTCATTTTTGTCAGAGGAATTGTACAGATGTAACTGAAGACATATTTTCAGAATCTGAGAGCCACAAAATGAAGCTTTTAATTTTAAAAAAGTGCAATAAACCACAGTAGAATATTGTTTTGTTTGAGCTTTATACCCTGCCAGTCATGATGGGAGCTGAATGTCAGCTTTTACTTCTTTGCAAGTTTTGGAGAAGTGTACCATACCTTTCTTCTGGAACCAAAATTAGACTAATTTCTGTCCTTACAATAAAATAGAAATAAACCATAAGGGGAAAAAAGTGAAAGTTTACGGTCATCATTCTTCAGAACAATTCTTCAAAGTAAAATTAAATTAGAAAATAGGGCAGAGAAACTGTGATGTCTGCCATTTCAACAGTACCCCAGGGGCTGAGAAGACTGCTGGAGCCAAAAGCATGAACCACAGTACCTAAGTAGTTGTAGCCTGTAACCATGCCTGTCTTCTGATGATCAGCAGAAAGCCCATAAATCATGTTCCTAAGGGACTGAAAGGCTGAAATAAATATTAAAGGACTCAGTCATGCACTGGCACAATAATACATATGATAATCTAGAAGATTTAATTTCTACTTTCTTTTGGACTTTTTTTTCTGTCCACTGAGCCCTTTAAAGCAGAGGAGTATGTGAGGCCATGCCAAATGCAGATATTTCACTTTCCTTTCCCTGAACTCAATACTGAAGTTTTTTATCATCACTTTGAGGGATATTTTCAGATCAGCTGGACCTCTGCATTGATTTTCATTATTTAATCTCAGCTTCTCTCCTTGGGGAAAATACTAAGTTTGGATTGTTTTAGCTAGCATGAAAATTAAGAAAGGGAATATTACAAATCACATGGCTCAGTCTAAAAACGGCTACTGATCATCTGCAATGCCCTCATGACACTCCCAAACCCTCCCAGAGCTGGTTTGGCCCACAGCTGGCAGCTGAATATTTTCTGACTGATAGCTGGCTTGGTGAATACAACTAATAATATCTCTGGGCCCAAGTCCACTCCCTGCTGTTTAGTACTTCTGGGGAACAGCATCTTGCAGAGTAAGCAATTGTTGAAGTATCAAAATCCACATTTTGTCTGCCCCTCATGAGGGATGCACAGGGATGTGGCTGGGACAATTTCAGGCAAGGGATTTTTAAAATGGAATTCATGTTGTGCTACTGCTGCCCCTTTACAAAGTGTCATCTTCAAAACTTAAGATGCTTTTTAAATATTAGGGAAAGATAAGATACCTTATATCTTATCCCTTATATATATAGGATAGAAACTAGGGGCTAAATCCCTGAAGAATCTTAAGGATTAATCAAGTAGAACATATTTGAATGCCTGCAACTAAATGTCTCCTGAATTGCTGCACCTAAATCCAAAATGGAAATAACCAATAATAAAAAAAACCCCTATCTTGGCTTGGTTCTCAGCTGGAGGTTTGAAACTCTGTAGCACCATTTAGCTTGATTTCAAAGATCCTGGAGGCTTTGCTTCTACCTCAAACTGGCAAATATGGAAGGCTGAGACCCTCTCCAGCAGACACATTCTCAAACCTTAAATGCAAAATAAGCATGAAATGTGTATCACTATTTTCAGTCTATGCCCCTAGTCCTGCCATTGTGGTTTATCAGATACATTCTGAGAAAATACCCAGGAATGGTGTCCTTGCAAAAGACGGCTGTGGTGACTTTTTAGTTAGACAGCGACAGTACCATAACACTACATAACTATTTCCCCTTGTTTGCTTCATGATATCAAAACCTACATCTCTGAATCTATCATAAGTAATTAGTAGTGGAAGGCAGGATGGGGAGGAAGTGATCTAAACAAATCCAGGAAATGAGAATTTGTTAGGCTAGAAAGAAGCAGAAGAAAGGAGCCTACATTCTAGGAAAGATCCATGCATGGCTTCCTGTCTTCTGCCCCCCAAAATATTTACATTTGCACTCATCAATTACTGCATAAAATATTACATGTGTCCCATTACAGAAAACCAACTTGGAGTGGGAGACTGAGAGCCCCCAGCTATAAATTTCCTTTGGAGCAATCAGCCCATGACAAGCTCTGTCTGCAAACAATGTCCATGAAGTTGCTGTAAGTGAAGGCAGCAATGCATCTCTTGATGATTCCAGCTAGGGAAACACACAGCTACCAGCGCGTGGGAAGCAGTAGATGTGGATGTGAATGTACACTGAGGCTGAGGACGTTCTTGAGTACCCATCTTTCACCCCCCAGCTGAGTGGCTCAGCCTGTAAATTACTGCACAGAATCACAGAATAAGGTGAGTTGGAAGGGACCCACAAGAATCGAGTCCAACTCCTAGCCGTGCACATCACTGTCCCCATGTCACACCATGTGCCTGAGAGCATTGTCCAAACTCTTCTTGACCTCTGTCAGGCTTGGTGCTGTGACCACTTCCCTGGGGAGCTGTTCCAGTGCCCAAACACCCTCTGGGTGAAGAACCTTTTTCTAATATCCAACCTAAACCTCCCCTGACACAGCTTCAGGCCATTCTCTCTGGTCCTGTCACTGGTCACCACAGAGAAGAGATCAATGCCTGCCCCTCCTCTTCCCCTCACATGGAAGTTGTAACTGCAATGAGGTCTCTCCTCTGTCTTCTCTTCTCCTGAGAACTGAAGAGGCTGAACAGACCAAGTGACCTCAGCCACTCTTCATACAGCTTTCCCTCAAGGCCCTTCATCATCTTTGTTGCCCTCCTTTGGACACTGTAATAGTTTAATGCCTTTCTTATACTGTGGCACCCAAAACTCCCCCCAGCACTCGAGGTGAAGCCAGCCCAGTGCAGAGCAGAGCAGGACAATCCCCTCCCTTGCCCAGCTGGCGATGCTGTGCCTGATGCCCCCCAGGACACCCTTGGCCCTCCTGGCTACCAGGGCACTGCTGACTCACGTCCAACTTTCCATCGTCCAGGCCCCCCAGGTCCCTTTCCACAGCACTGCTCTCCAGCATCTCATTCCCCAGTCTGCCTGTACATCCAGGATTACTGCATCCCAGGAGCAGAATCCAGCACTTTCCCTTGTTGAACTTCATGTGGTTGGTGACTGCCCAGGCCTCTGATTTCTCGAGGTGTCTCTGCAGAGCCTCCCTGCCTTCAAGGGAGTCAACAGGTCCTCCCAGTTCTGTACTGTCTGAGAACTTGCTCAGTATCCCTTCCAGTCCTGTGCCCAAGTCATTTATGAAGATATGGAAGAGAACTAGGCTGAGAATGGAGCCCTGCAGAACCCCACTAGTGACAGGTTGCCAGTCTGATGTCACCCCATTCACTGTAACTGTTTGTGCCCAACCCGTGAGCCAGCTGCTCACCCATCACACGATGTGTTTATCCAGTTTGTGAGACAATATCAAAGAGAGACGTGACCTTACAAAGTTTTTTTTAAAAGAAAATAATGTACTTTGATCTGTTCTTTGACAAGATGGCTGTAGGTAAGGGCACATGGTAACCATACTTTTCAACCCTCCACACTGGTTAAAGCAGTATCTCCCTTATGGTGGCTCTTTGGAGAGGTGCAGGGACACTGTACTCCCAAAATACCTTTGATCAGGACATTGCTCACAGGCAACTGTAACCCAATTCCCCTCACAGTTTCCTGAGTAGCTCCATGGAACACATATGGGTCAGCTTTTGAGCATTTGTGATGGGAGCAGAGGTGTCTGGATCGCTGGCTTACAGCTACCTATGGTTTCATGACTTTTAAAAAATGCCATTCACAAGTCAAGGATGAGAGCGTGGTCAAAGAGTGACCCAGAACTAGCAGTGTTTGCTGAGCCTCATTCAGGTGCTCTGACATGCCTCAGATTGAGGTGTCTTCTCATCCAGGTTAAAGGCAACTCATACCAAGATGCTTTGTTTTGGTATCTGCTTCTCTAATGTCATTTGATACTCTGATGCAGCCAAGTAACTGCTTGCTGGGTTAGCCAAGGAGGCTGTGATTCGGTGAAGGGGCGTGTGAGTATTGCTTTGCTACCTCAGGTTATAATTCACACGTAACACTATAGATTTTTTGGAGAGATGTTTGATGCTTAAATTATGATCATCTGCAGGAAGAGGGTGGAAAAGAAAGACAAGGAACACCACATAAAACCAGTCTCGCTAGGTAAGTTTTTCCATGCTCTTCTTTTTGTAATAAGAAATGACTGCCATGAGGGTGCAATTTGAATTCTCAGACTTGAATTCTCTCTGTGCTTGGATGTGATCTACTTGGAGCAAAAAGCAGTGGGCACATAAGATGTCTAATACCAGGATGATAGGATCACAGTATAGAGTTTTGTGAGGAAAATCTATCCTGCTTACTTTTTATCCAAAATGACCACTGCCTACTTGGAAGAGGTCTGGAGAAAGGTAAATGGCATTATCCATAGAGGGGACAGGAGCAGGAGCTCTTTCCCAGCCAGCAGCAGGGCATCCAGCAGCTGCCAAAACAAAGGAAAACCACAGCTCACAACTGTAAAATCAGCCATTATTAAAAGGGAATATGGAAAGAGGGGAGAAGTTTTGAAAAGCTTATGTAAACTTACAGGGAGGGAAGGTAGCAAATCATCCTTACTAGTGGCAGTAGCAGCAATAGAGTAGAAGCATGAAACTCTTGGCAAGAGTTAGAGCAGATTTTTCCATTCCACTGATGTTTTTCTCACTCTCTCTGGTCATATATCATTCTTACATTAAAGTTTGCTCCTGAAAAATGCTTTGCTCCCAAAAGACCTTTTGCTCCTGTAAAATGCAAACTACCTTTAAATGAAGATGATTCCTCCAGGATCCCTTCCATTCATGTTTGCGCTCAAGGTATGACTCAGATGTTCACAACAGAAGCAAGATACTACTCCACCTTCAGAGGACCCATCAAACCAAGCTTTCTTTCAGACCTGCATCAGAACTCAGCCCTGTCCTGTCCTGTGCCAGATCCTGGCCACAATCATACTGAAATTTCCGGGAGAAATTTATTTTGGACATTTCAAACTATTGTTCTTGTGTGTATGGTTTGTACTAGAGGAGATCTTGGACCCATGTCATGCCAGCCTTGGATAATACACTCCTAGCAATTTCTGGGGCCTGACTTTAGCTCTGGCACAGCTGCATACCCATGTTATAGTTTTGTATTTGTTGCCTTTCCCTGGGCTTAGAATTAAAAGCCAAACACGGTTAGAGGGGTAAAAAGGGTTTTACCTCGGTATTTATTCAAGGATCCTTTGGTTCATCACATCCAGGTAGAAAGCACCCCCAAGTGCACACCGAAAATGCACACCCTAAAGTGCCCACCAGGATGCCCATCCCAAGAATGCACCAGGGTGCACCCCCTGAACAATGCACACACACACAACACACAGATGCACAAAAATGCACACACACACAGATTCATGTATACTGTTATAGACCTTGCAAATTAGCATATCTATCAAAGTTTCCCCAATGAGAGGCTCAAGAGAAGCCCCCGTCTTGAGGAACCTTCCCTCTGGAGGGACCTATCTTAGTTTATAGAATGTGTTCTGGAGAGGACCTTGGTGTCTGGGGCTTTCTGACCCAACTGCGAGGTTTCCAAGATGTTTGGTCTCTTGGCTTAACAGAACTTTGGGTCTAAGCTAGTTAGCAGACTTAGGGAATTACAAGTATGTGGGTAAAAGCACTAAGGATACATGGAAAGCTGTATGAAAGAGTATATAAAAGGGTATATAAAAAAGCAAAAATCATCATGGCATCATATTAAATCTGAGTATGCTGCAGTGTTTGGTACTGCCACATTTCCATTCAGTGGTCTCATGTACGAGGAGATTATCACAGAATCACAGGATGGCTGAGGTTGGAATGGACCTCTGAAAGTCACCTGCTCCAACCTCCCCGCTCATGTAGCAACAGCTGGTTGCCCAGATAGCTTTTCAATATGTCCACAAACATTCTGGGCAACCTGCATTTGATCATACTCAGAGTAAAAAAGTGGGGACTTTTGTGTTCAGATTGAATTTAGTTTTTTAGCTTTGTGACCGTTGCCTCTCACCTTGTCACTGGACACCACTGGCTTTCTCTTTTTCATCCCCTCCCACCAGGTACTTATTTATACACATGGATAAGATCCCCTTGAGCCTTCTCTTTTCCAGACTGCAGTCCCAGCTTTCTCAGCCTCTTCTCCCAAGTGAGATGCTCTAGTCCCTGAAATATCATCCATCTGCTGGGCTCACTCCAGCAAGTCCATGCCTCTCTTGAACTGGGAAAATGAGTGGTGGTTCTTCTGAGCTGGCACAGAAAGGCCAAGTGAGATGGACACTTGTCCTGAGGTGTCAGGTCCGATACTGCTTAGGAAGGCTGAGGACCAAATACCTGGTTGTGGACAGTCTAATGAGCCTGATAAACTGTCATGACCATACAATCCCAGACCCAGCAGAACAGAGGCCATAAAAATTATATTACAAATATTATTTTAACATCCAACCTGGTAGTGTTGTTTACAGCACTGGGTGTTACTGGGTGAGCGATTTGGCTGAGAGAGCTGCAGCATGTTTAATTAAATGCCAAATTGTCAACAACCGGTTTTCCATTTTACACTGCAACACACACAACATAATAATTTTCATTATTTGCTTTTTCAATCTTCCAGCAAGATACTCGGTAAGTGGAGAGTTTTTCATAAAAGCAAGTAGTACTTTAATAGAGAAAACACACCAGAGCAGCTAATGAAAATAATTTAGTATTTTTAGTAAAACAAAATATATTAAAAATCCAAACTATATACATCATACATGTCCAGTGTGAGACTGTGGACAAAAAAAATCCTGCAATACTGTGTAACTTGTTCAAACAGCAGAAGAAAGCTGTTGCAGTTTGTGGGTTTCTGCAATGGCATGGCAAACCACAGCCTTCCCGGAGAGCTCTACGGGGTGTCTTAGGGAGAACAGCTGTGCCATTTCCCGTAGCCCTTCCTGGGCGGCCTGCTCGGTCCCAGCTAGCTGTAGCTCCACAACACAGTGATGATAAAGGAGGCAAAGAAGGCTCCCTTGCATGGGAAATGCAGAATGTCTTTATTCCATGGTGACTGCCAAAAGTCTTGAGCCAGTACATGTTCTGGCTCCCAAATCCAGAGAGCCAGCACATGGCTGGTGCCCCAAAGCACTGAGAGGCAGCAGCCCCAAAGCCGAAACAGGGGCTGGCCCAAAGTGGAGACGGAAAGAGCACCTCACTTGGAGTCCCTTATCTTGGGGAAGAGGGGGGCGGAGAGAGCACCTGGACGAATGGTCTCAGAGCATAGGGGCAGTACATGGGCGGAGTCGGGGTAACAGGAGAAACCCGAGGGCGTGGTTAGGACCTAGGGGAGGGGAAGGGGAGACCATGTGGGAAGAGCAGGCCATTCAGTAAGAGGAGGAGGTACAGCACCACAGAAAGTCACCCTTTGAACCAGCCATCTGAAGTAAGCCATTAGCATGGCTTCGCTAAGAATGATTCCTGTTGCAGATTTTTCTTATCTCTCAGATATCACTAGCTGATACCTCAGTTAAAATAAATCCACTTTGTCACTTTGTTTACGCTGCTGGAGTTTTCGTTATACCAAAACCTTTCCATAAACTGCATGATATTGTATACAAGGTATAGAAAGCATTTGTGTTGGATTCCCAAACAATAGATTGTGTCCTTTTTTTTAGATATAGCTGGCTTGCTTTGAACAAGGCACTTAAACATTGATTATAAGGGAACGATTATCAAACCTGCTGGGGCAGACCTGATCCAAAAATCATTTAGGAACTGCAAAAGCAGAAAAGGCCCCTAGTGCCCTGTGGGAGGTGAGATGTTGAGGTTCAAATCCTTAAATCAGGGAAAAGAGAGACATAAACCTGCTGCTGAGTGTCCTGGGCATGCACTCAGGCTATACAGCTGAGAAATCCCTCTTCATCTTCTTTGTTTTCATGATAGGACAGGTTTCAGATAGTGCCCACCATATAGGATGGACTCCAGGAAAAGGAATACAACTTCAGGCCCTGCAAAGCTCAGCCTGCATCTATGAAACTGGGAATTTAGCCATGTGGGGAATTCAGAAGTCTCAAGGGTTAGACTGCAGCTGTAGAAGGTACAGCAGGTTTAAATTTTGGATGTAGGCACCTGAAAGTGAAAAGATTCTCTATCTCTAATTCAACCTGTGGGGTGATGACAGATGGGGTAATAGTTATCAAAAACATTCCCCACTTACTGTAATCCCACTGCCTGGCTGAAGAAAGGTGGCTGAATACCATGTTCTTATACATTTCTGCCCATGAAACAAACTTGTCTATAAACTAACACATCTCTTCCTTCTGGTTTCTTTCTTTATCAGTAACTGTGGTTGAAACAAAAAATGATAAATGAAGAAAACACCATTCAGTCTTACAAGATCTGAGTAAACACTGCAGGAAACCTGTCACAGACTTGATGCCAGACATAAAAGTATAGATAGCTATGCTGTTCACTTGAAAGCAAGACAATTTTGGGAACACACAGTGTTCCAGGGCAATACTGCTGTAGGAATACATAACATCCTTACTTTCTGATATTTACAGGGCAATCCCAACACTGCTATAGTTTAGGGGGTTTTTAACACACAGATTCAGTCTGTCCTGGAAGTGAAGCTCTAAGGGTAAGCCAGCAGACAGGTGCTAGCAGAGAGCCAGTGGTTTGGGATTCACCATGGGCTGAGCACACCTGCTGAGAACACCCAGGCTTTCCTGGGATTCTTCATCTGCACCAAGTCCTGCAACACAGCATCCTCATTGCTACTAATATCTCTACGAGGTAGTTTGAGGCTATTAACTAGAACACTTAGGAGCAGATCAGGAGAATGTAAAGAACAGGCTTAAGGCCTTAATTTTTCAGTGAACTTTACACCTTTTCCATTCATTCACTTGACAGATGCATCTAGAAGCACCGTGTGGAAGGATCCTGAAAGCAGGTCTGGAGTTGGCAGCTCCTGACTAACACAACAGCTACATTTCTAGTTCCATATTCCAGGCCATTTGACAGCAAGACACACAAGCCACCTATAGTGCTTGGAACAACTATGCTCTGGAAATTTTTATCCTCATTTTAGATCAATCTAGCAATAATAAATTGATTCTTAAGGTTCCTGGCAGGCTGCCCCAACATGAGAAGCATTCTATCCCTTGTTGAAACAAAGGCTTGTTCAGCCAGACTTCTCCTCTAGCTCAGGGAGGTTTGGACTGCAGAGACTTCTTGCTCTCAGCCATCCCCACATCATGTAATTTATTCGTGGCATTTTGTATAAGAGCTCCTGTGCAAATTAGAGCTTGGAGGTTTTGTCCGATGGATAGCGAGAGCTGCAGTGTGCCATTCCCCCAGTGGCAAGACTGCTTCCCTGTCACTTAATAAATCACCATTCCAAACTCAAGAGAAAAAATATAAATATGTTGGAAATTTAAAATTGGATCTTTTCTGTCATTCTTCTCTCATCACAAATAAACCAAAAAGAAAAGAAAGATGCTTGTGGTACTAGAAGCCTTTGGATTGTCATAAATACTAACCAAAACCTCCAATAAGCTGCCAACCAGACTACTTCCCTCAAGTTTATTATTCCATTTCTGTTTCTGCCATTTAACTCCTCAACTTTAATATTTCCATGCAAACAGCATGGTGTGTCCAAAATATCTTATCTTACATTAGAGAGAAAACAAATCTTTTCAGGGAGAACACTGTATCTTTTCCCCATATGGCTACAACTATGCAAACCCAAAATGGTTTCTCTCTTGGCAGGCAGGCGGGACTCCTAATGAGCCAATACACAGAAAACAGATAAAATTGAGAGACAAACAGCAGAGCATGTTTCATTCTCTTTCATTTCCTATCATGTTTTGTCCAGGTTTTACATCCCAGTTATTACCACTAACACCAACAAATATTTAGAAATTACATTTCAACCAATGTCATCGGCCGATGTGCCCCATGCGCTGATGCAATCTTAACACTTCTCCCCCATATTCGTGGCTATCTGGAATTTTTATCTTGTCTGTATCTATCTATTTTTATCTTTATCTGTATCTATCTGTTCTAATTTCTTCCTAACTTTGTCTAGCACTTTTTGATTTTTCTTACCTGACAGCTTCTTTTCTCTCTCTTTTCCATAACATGCTCTATGTTGTTTCACTCAGTCCTTGTACTTTCCCCAGGCTCCTCCTCCATTTGCCTTCTCCTGTTTCTTTAGACATCCCTTTCATACACTCTTCTGGAGTAGAGGCTTCTCCCATTACTTCCCTTCACATCCTTTATCTTTACTCCCTCACATGGGTCCATAATAATTCCTCAGTTTGAGAACAATACAGATGGAAAAACCCACAGGGGGAAAATACTGCATCTCAAATTCCCTGCTGCTCCAGAACCAGCGATGCTGAGTTGATGGTTCCTGCATCACAGATATTTAACTAATGGATGAATGCCCCTTGTTACCCACACGGAGCCTGCCAGCTGATGGCTATCCCCTTATATCCTATTTACTTTTCTCACAGGTGTAGCACTAACAGACAGAGGGTGGAAGGGGGGGGGCTGTGTTGGCTCTCTCCGTGGGACCAACTCAGAAGCTGTAGGGGAAGTGAAGATAAAGAGAACATGGTGGGGTGCTGGAATATGTGACCTTTAACACCACATGTATCTCTTTGTGGCTCCCTCTGCCTACACCTTCATCTGTCCTGCCGAGTCTGGCTCTATACGTGAGCAAAGCACACACATGATAAATATATAATTCTTCAGGGGTTTTTTTTCCCAGGAAAAAACTTAGTATTTTATCAGCGTTCAGTTCTGTTGACTTCTAACAAGCTTTTTAGGGGGATACTTTTTTTTCCCTGAGCTGGTTTTGGTGGTGAGTAGGAGTGAAGAAAGAAATTCAATAAGCTTGCAGGCAATTGCTGTATTGGCAGTGTGCATTGCTTTTCATTTTGGAATTGGCACGAAGGCCCTCCAAGTAACATAAGCTCCCCTTTTTGAGAGAATTGACAGATAAATTATATACACAAGATGCAGTCGGACAGTTTTGGGGGGGAAGAGGATTAAGTGAAGTCAAAATGGAAAGCTCATTTCACATCAGGGGTATTCCTTCACTGTACTGTTGACACAAGGCACCTTTGATCCAAAAGGCTCCTATAGCACTCCAGCCAAAATTTGAAATGATGTGGCTGTCTAAATTAAATTCCTCAATCTATAGTTGGCCATACCAGTAACAACTCAATAATCACAAGTGTTTGACCTCTCATAAATTCTGTTTACTTGGCGGGGACACTGCAAATTATTAGTACCTTTAAGCTGTGTAATTTTAGCTTAAACTGTATATTTGTTGAGAACACTCATTAAATTTGTCCAGGAAACTAATATCTAACCTTGTTGAAAGCCAAAATAGATGAGTGTTCTTGTTACTTTTAACCTAATTTGAACCTCCTGGAGACTCACAGAAATTATCTGACATTTCCCATTCTTGGTAACATTTGCTTTATATTCAATTCATACAAAATATTGGATTATATTTTTCCTACTAATAATTTCCAATAAATGTTTTCAGAGCTTTGGAAACTGACTGCCCTGAGTGAGTTTCAGATCTTCAGGGAGATTTATAAGGCAACATGAAGTGTGGAACAGGGAAGAAAAGAAATTGAAGTAAGCCCCTTCCTACATATGCAGTAAGGAAGGCACAGCACTAAACAAACAGTAATAGTTAAGTCAAAAATAAACCTACCAAAAAGAAACAAACAGGTTATTCTCTATTCTATATCCTGATCAAACTTCAAAAATTCCCGTATTACAAACATAATTTCTTTGTCTTTTCCAAAATTCATTAGGAAAAGGGTTTTTACATTGAGGAAATCATACAACACAAGGTTTGTATAAGTGAGAAGGATGAACTGCGGTTTGATGTAGGATAAACTGTTACTGTCATCACCTTTTGCCTCTTCAAAACTACATCAATCTGGCATCATGGGAGGAAAAATGCACCTTAAAGCAGTAGAAATGGAGAAAAACCCCCGAATTATGCATTATGCAAACAATTATTACCAAATAACACAATGCATTTCTGTGGGCCCTACTGTAAAATACGAAAACATAGAGAAATAATTAAATTAAAACTCCTAAATTCCAAAAAGGTACTTTGACTTCTAATTCCTAAGAGGGGACATGAAGAATACATTTCTTTGCTGTGAGATTAAACAAGGAATCTCTGTCCAAGCCATATGTAGGATCTTGATCGTTCTACAAGCAGCCTCACTGTTCAGTCACAAGGTGAATACTTCTAAACGTTCTGTGAATGGCTCTGTGGCACAGCACAATATTTCCTTAAATGCCATCATTTCCGATCTCTGAACACAATTCAGTCTCCTCAACACGGATATAAACAGATAATTGTCTTAAACAATTGCTTCCACATGGCCTGTCCAGGGTCATTATTAGAGAAATATCATCTGCATGTTCCCACCTCTTACAAGCTCACACAGTGCAGTTTCTGGCCTGTAGCCACTTCATCTAAGGCAGCTGGAGCTGAGCAGCATGGCCAGCACCTTTCCAAACTGCTAGTGCAGTGTGTGCAAGCTCTCACAAGCATCTTATTTTTTAAGACAAATTCTTACATTTACAGTAGATGTTCACTGTAACAAGAAGTTCAACCACTGAAATAAACTTAAACTTTTATATTCTTTGCATTAAAATTTCTCTTCATGGCCAACTTAGTATATTCAGGGTTGGTTAACTCCAGGAAGATGAGATCCAGCATGAAAATCATGTAATTCATACACCTTTAAATGCCTTAGGCTGTGCAGTGCATATACTGCATTATGATTTCACCTGTTGCTAAAGCTGAGCTTTGTCCAGTGGCCACAGTGCACATATGAACACAAATCCTCACACAGAAGATACTTTGGGACACAGTGGATGGAAAAGTTTAGACTTTTCCACCTGCACAGTGCAGACAGCTGAGGCCTGCCATGCCTGGTCTAGTCTGCTACCATGCAGCCTATTCTTTCACAAGGGGAGATAAAGATTGTTCATACCCTTAATTCAAAATTTCCTCCTGTCACTGAGGATGCACTGAGCAAGAAAGAAATAGACTACTTCTGAAGATGTGTGTGATGTGGGAGTCAAGGAAGATGCGGATATGTGGCTTATTCCTTTGCCCAAGCTGCTAAGAAACCACAGCCATCCTCTACGTGAGCAACTGAATGGAGTATCTTTGGACAGCTGTACATCAGTAGTGGTTTTGCTCTTGGCAAAGCACTGCTCATCCTCACAAAAAATTAAAGTATTCATTAGGAGGCTTGCAGATTCACATTTTCACATCTTTACACTTTAGTCAGGGTTGCATGAAACAAGTAAAGAAGAAAGTTATTTTACAGCTGGTCAGCTGGCTACTTGTACATTTCAGTGACTTTGTTTCACAACTTGGCTTCTGTTGCCAGTTGCCATCCTTTCTAAGGACTCTCCTATTCATGAATCCAGCTGCAGGGAGCTCACATGCACCTCCCATAGATCCTGGGTAACCTGTTCTTGGTACTAATCACCTTACCATGCCGTTACCCACTGGCCTTGGAAGTCTAGTTCTACGGAGGAAGGCATCTACTTGTTGCCATCTTGTTTATTTACAAAGATAGTTCATACACCAAATCCTCTGCTGAGTTACAAAATTATCAAGGAAAGCCAAGCCCACTTTTCAGCCATGCTGAGCTCTCAGTGCTTTCTGTTGATCTCCTACGTTTGCTTATTCCTCGTTCTGACTCACAGCAATTCCAGCAGTCAGTGCTCTTTGTTGGCACAACAGAGTCTTAAGCTATAAAACCTAGTGACGACTTGGAGTAGAAAATATGTCTGCCTTTCCAAGCTGCAGGTGGGATTTAGTTTAAGCCTTTATTTTAATGTACAGCCCACAGGCATCTGATTTTGCTTCCCTCCTGGATATTACAGGTTACATAAACAATTGCAGGGAAGATTAGAAATCCCTCACTCCATTCTTTCACTCCCACATGCTATGAAAGGAGCCCTTTACCAGAAGCAGCACTGTTGCCTTACCACAATGCTCCTATTAAAGATCCTTGAATGGCTCTTGCAGGCTTAATTTCTGATAGCATTTCTACAATGGGAATTGAGAAGACATTTATTGAAACGATTTTTATTAAAATAATAAAATTTTATTAAAATAATTACAAACATGGCAACACATCTTCTCTAAATAGGATAGATAAAATATTTTAACCCCCAGAGAATCATAGCTTTACATGTTACAGTCATTTAAAGACAAAAAAGCAATCTTTATCTTCTCCAAAAGAGGGAAAACTCGATAATATAACATTGTAGCTGCTCAACAAATTTACTGAAAAAATAAACAAACTTCATTTTAAGAGTCCTTAGAGCAGGAGCAGTACAAGATTTCCCCATCTTTCACCCTTCAGCCCTTCTCCCTTCCAAAAACTAAAGGAAAGAGAGGGAAGTCTTAGAACAGTCTTCCTCTCCCCTTTCCAAGGCTTCTTTTAGCAGTTACTACAATTATTTTTTTGTAAAAGCAAAGCCAAAACACGAGGCATGAAGCAGACCTTATCTTCATGTAATATAGGGAAAAACTATTCTTGGATGTTTATAAAATATTGCTACTAATGAGATTGCTAAAGCTTACTCAATGGAAAGTTATGACAGAATTTGCAATTGTCGTGCTTGAAGAAAGTTTCATCTACTGCCAACCTACTGCAAACTCACACTCCGGCCAGCTTCACCCTTTGCCTGAGAACAAACTTTGCCTTCTGCTCTCCCCTCCCTGTGTAATTCAATCATAACTCAGTTATTTGTGAACGTGTCCCAGATTCCCCAGGCAGGGAAGGCAGCACATTCTCCATGCCCACAGTGACAGTCCCAGCCAGGCACACGTTCAGCCACATGGAAAAGCCCTTGGGTGACCGCTGGCAGAGCCGAGGGCTGTTGCAGCACCATCAGGAGCAGCCCACCACGGGGCTTGTTCTTGGAGATTTAGGTTCACCCAAGCTTTCATCTCTGAACAGCAGTGCTGGCACATAAAGGAAAAAAAGGAGCGGAATGAATTCTTACTGGGCTGCTGAAAGCACAGTAGATTTACTTCACCAAGAGTGCAGCCCTTCATAGCAACATTCTGAATGAGGCATTTCCCTTTCAGCCATTGAAACCGGGAGAGATCTATCAATTTACAAGAATGATTTTTAGAAACATTACCCAAGTGTGTAACAGCAGGTGGGCTTCAGAACACATGCACCACTCTCCAACTATACAACCACCTTTTTGTTTCATTTTTTTATTTCAAAGAGTGACATGAACATTTTCTAAATTTCTCCTAAGCAGAGATGAGGGGTACTGATGGAAGTACTAAAAGTAAATAATTTGCTTAAAACCCCTTTCACCAAAAATTGCAATTTCAGAAAATGGGAAGCATTGCATATGACACAGTTGCAGGTACCTGAGATGTCACCAGTGGATATAGTTTGCTCTGAATCTTACATCCATTATGTGATTTCTATTTTAGTAAACTGACTACCAAATGTCTCTTCTGCAAATCAGTATGAATTATTTTGAAATCCTGTTCTGAAACTAAAATCAATTGTCAGTGATGACAGCACCAGGATTTATATGACAGTGCAAAACCAAGAAACTCCTAGCCCACCACCCTCGTCAAAAAAATCAGAATCAATCCACAAAGCAATAGTTTTATATCCACAAGCTGAATAAATGTCACCCTTTGAACTTCCTAAGAGGGACCAAATAAAAAAGTAATGATTGTTTCTTTATTGAATGTGAAGGTAGTAAAAGTGTTGGGATTTTTTGTGAGCTGGACTGAAACCTTTAATGGGAGACCAAGCATTTCAGTAGTGCTACAATCTGAATGTACCTTTTCTGTGCCTACACAGCTGGTACATGAAAGATCTGAAACAGAGAACAGAAAGCTATGATAACATCCCACTCCTGGGATGAGATGATTTTAAAACTGTACTTTTAAGTAAATTGTTCCTGTCAAAGGGAAAGCTGCATGTGGGCCCTTTCCCTGCTGTTTACAAAGAAACATTCCAATTTTATCTCATTTAAAAATTCTTTAATTATTACACAACTGCACTTCTATGATTGTGTTAACAGGGAACATGGCTATTACACAATCTGGATTGTTCTAAAGTGACTGTTTTGGGGCTGTAACAATATAGAGTGAATCTACAGATTGGAATTTAGTCAATTCCTTGTGAGGAGCCAATTCAGTTTTGTTATGCCTCAACAATGGTTGTCGGAGGCATGTGGAGGAGGGGTGCACATGTACCACAGGCAGGAGGCAACTAGAAGCCTTGTCTCTGGGAGGACTTCGCCTGGCAACACCTCCCATGAGGCAGGCAGGAGGAGACACTGTGGAGGGGCTTCTCCCATCAGGTCACAAAAAGGTCTCCACCAATGGACGGCACAGGAAGGCTGGACTGGACCAATGGATCCCTGCTAGCAGGCAGACTTTGGGAGGGGCCAGGGGGGTATAAAACCAACTGTGTTGCTGCTCGTGGGGGCTCGCTCCCTCTTTTGCCCTGGCCCCAGCCTGCCTGCCTTGTGGCGCTCCTGCCCTTGCTGGCTCATCCTCACACCTTTCCTGCCTCCTTGCGTCCCTGACCGCCGCCTTGCCGCTTCACCCCGCGTCCTTGCCTGGGCTGCCTGCACTCAACCCTGCTGCGCCAATCAGTGCCCGCCCTGCCGCCCCCATCCAGCCGGTTGCTGCGACCCTGTCCAGGGTCCTGCTCCTCCCGTCGGAGTGCCCCCTCACCGCGCACCCAGTGCCCTCGCGGCGGGAGCCTCGCCTATGGAGCCGCGCCCCTCCGGGAGCCGCGCAGGCTCCCTAAGGCCCAGCCTGGCTGCAGGGAGGAGCACGCACACCCCCGCCGCCCAGATGCCGACAGCACTGCCATGACTCACTGGTGGTAATGCCCTTATTTGCTCTCAGTCGCCTCTGTTTCCCTCTCTCTCCCCATTTTCCTTAGTCTTGCTTTGTCTTTTCTAGCCCTCTTTCGCTTGGGCGCTCCTTTTCCCTCTCCTTTTGTTCCAATCAACAGTTCTCAGATGCAATGTTTGCCTCATTTGGCTTAATTTCATTCCTGACCATCCATTTTTAAAAAAAGTCCTTGCAGTTTGCTGCAGCAGAACACTACATCCCTTGACAGAAAATTTGGGGAGTAAGAAACTTGGCATAGAGCATGCTCAGCCTTAGGAAACTGGTCTCCAAAAGCAACTTGCTAACTTCAGCTCCAATTCAGACTCTTCATCCCCATCTTAGGAACCAATCCTACACATAAAGTGAATCCTTGTGCTGTAGACCAGCTTTCTTGCACCACATTTATAGTCCAGCAGCAATCTACTTTTAACTGCTTGTTGCTACCACTTTTTAAATTCCAGTTGCTCAGCCAAGGAAGGGACCTTTGAAGACCAGAGTCAAACTTCCTCCTCAAAGTAGGTTTACATCTGTCAGGATGGTCAGGTACTTACTAAATCCAAAGGTGGAGATTGCATATCCTTTCTGGGTGACTGCTTCCAGTACCTGATCATCTTCCAGGTCAAAAAACTAAAAATATTCCTTTTTATTCCCACTTAAATCTAACTGGATTTTTCCCATGTTTCAAATTGTGTCCATTGCCACTGATCCTGTCTCCATGCAGGCTTGAAGACTTGTCCTGCTGTGAATCCTCCCACTGAAGGGACTGAAGACAACCATAAAATCTGGTCTTAGCCTTAAACCTGAACATTACTAAACTTTTTCTCCTTTCCCAGTCAACATGCAATTCCAGACAGTAAGCAGGAGTGTTGGTAAGCTAAAACAGCTTTATACATGTAGATGAATCCCAGAACTTAAGGAGTTCAGAGGGAAACAGGTACACAGTTGGAACAAGCTTAAGGTGAGTCATTGGTGTTTCCCCGCAACCATAAATATGAAACTGTACGCGGTGACAGTGCCTTTCTTTCCAACATGCACTCAGTGATCAGACTGATCAGTGATCAGTCACTTTACTTGACAGAACTCAGAAAAAGGATCTGTGATTTTCTCCTAAAAGATGCTAAGGTATATTCTGCAGTGCAAAGGTCCTAAGGAAATCCAGGCAAGTGTGAAACAGTAGCTGAAAACCCCAAAACTTACAACCCCTCTTCAAATTCCAATAGTTGAACTAGAGTTTTGTTCCCTTATTTGCATCATTGATCTTAAGAACTTCAAATTTCAGAATGGAAGTTTTAAACCGTATGAAGCTCACTCATCAGGCCTTTTGAAATCCTCCTTTCCAATCAAAAAAACTACTCCAGAAAGTTTACAACATGAGGCAAGATTAAAAATGAGATTTCAAACAGGAAAAATTCTGAAGCATGAAAAGAAGAGGTCTACTCAAATTATTCTACCTGTATACTATGTTAGTGTGGTGGTGTATTTCCCCACTCCTGTTTGCCCTTCCCACACATGGTCCTCCCTTCCCCAGCCCCGAGTCCTAACCACTCCCTCAGGTTTCTCCCATTGGTTCTGTTACCCCAACCCCGCCCATGTTCCGCCCCTATGCTCTGAGACCATTAGTCCACGTGCTCTCTCCACTCCCTTCATCCCCCTATAAAACCACTGGCTCCATACCCTGTGACTCTCTCTGCCTTGGGAAAGCAGTCTCTCTCCGCTTCTGGGGATCAGCCTGTCACCATAGGAATAAACTCCTCTGCAGTCCCCACATGGGGAGCCTTCTCGTCTCCTTTATCGCCACNTCCCATTGGTTCTGTTACCCCAACCCCGCCCATGTTCCGCCCCTATGCTCTGAGACCATTAGTCCACGTGCTCTCTCCACTCCCTTCATCCCCCTATAAAACCACTGGCTCCATACCCTGTGACTCTCTCTGCCTTGGGAAAGCAGTCTCTCTCCGCTTCTGGGGATCAGCCTGTCACCATGGAATAAAGCTCCTCTGCAGTCCCCACATGGGGAGCCTTCTCGTCTCCTTTATCGCCACCGTGTTGTGGTGTCACAGCCAGGCAGAGCAAAGCGAGGGGCGGCCCGGAAGAGGCTATGGGAAGCGGCGCAGCTGCTCTCCCCCAGAGACCCCCCCAGCGCTCTCCGGGAAAGCTGCAGCATGCCGTGCCACCGCAGGAAACTGCTCACCGCAACAAGTTAGGTTTCATTAAAAATACCAGCTACATGTGCCTTCTCTCTTCTAAGCTTCTCCTGCTACAAACAAAAACATGGAAGGGCAGAAAAAGATTTGGCTTGACCACGTGTTCAAACATAGTCCACATGGTCTATTTGTTTGTACCACACACTTTAAATTTTTTTAAAATGCAACACTTGCAATAGGTAATAATCTAAAAATCCCCGCTTCCAAACTCAGACAGCCCTGAGAACAAAAGCATCCTTTACTACAAACAAACCTAACAGAACTGACATCCTAAATTTTGCAAAATATGATCCAAAATGCTGTAGAACACTATGATGTTAAAAAGCCCCTATATAACAATCTATTTAAATCAAACACACACAGACTATTAAAAGTAGCCAATTTTATTCAAATAACATTAGCTCTAACACATAGTTACTTTTTCTCAAAAAGGTTACATATTTATGTGCTTTTTAGTCAAATAGACAGATTTCCCCCTACTGCAGAAGTATTTCAATAGAAGCCAGAGTCTTGAGTAGCCCAGTTAGGTGCCTGAAAATTGAAAAAATTAAGGATTAGAAGAAATTACTATATTACCTAATACTTACTGAAATTTATGACACATTAATTTAAACAATTCTAATACTGTATATGGATATGAAGAAAAATGTTGTGAATTAGTGAAGGATACCTTATAAGATTAAAGCAAGTGTTGACATAACGGACACACATACTGTAATTGAGTTGTAAGCTAGAGTCCTCCAAGCTAGTAGCTTCAAAAAGGAAAAGTTCTGAAAGATCCCAATATAAATTTAAGAATAATTTTTCAGCTATATTTTTAAAAGAAAGTAATGGCACACAAGTTTCACATGACTTCCCATTAACAGAATAAACTAACTACTGCACCACTGCTTGTCCAACTTCCACCAGTATTTCAGCCAAGCAATGAGGAAGCCCAATAAAACTTCTACTGTTTAAGCTCTTTTACTGTGTGGTTTGTTCAGACTTTTTTTGTTTTAAACATGTATGGCTGGGTTCTTAGTGGACCCCAGAGCCATCCCCTTACAGTGCTGTTCTNAAGCATGAAAAGAAGAGGTCTACTCAAATTATTCTACCTGTATACTATGTTAGTGTGGTGGTGTATTTCCCCACTCCTGTCTGCCCTTCCCACACATGGTCCTCCCTTCCCCAGCCCCGAGTCCTAACCACTCCCTCAGGTTTCTCCCATTGGTTCTGTTACCCCAACCCCGCCCATGTTCCGCCCCTATGCTCTGAGACCATTAGTCCACATGCTCTCTCCACTCCCTTCATCCCCCTATAAAACCACTGGCTCCATACCCTGTGCATCTCTCTGCCTTGGGAAAGCAGTCTCTNCTTCATCCCCCTATAAAACCACTGGCTCCATACCCTGTGACTCTCTCTGCCTTGGGAAAGCAGTCTCTCTCCGGTTCTGGGGATCAGCCTGTCACCATGGAATAAAGCTCCTCTGCAGTCCCCACATGGGGAGCCTTCTCGTCTCCTTTATCGCCACCGTGTTGTGGTGTCACAGCCAGGCAGAGCAAAGCGAGGGGCGGCCCGGAAGAGGCTATGGGAAGCGGCGCAGCTGCTCTCCCCCAGAGACCCCCCCAGCGCTCTCCGGGAAAGCTGCAGCATGCCGTGCCACCGCAGGAAACTGCTCACCGCAACAAGTTAGGTTTCATTAAAAATACCAGCTACATGTGCCTTCTCTCTTCTAAGCTTCTCCTGCTACAAACAAAAACATGGAAGGGCAGAAAAAGATTTGGCTTGACCACGTGTTCAAACATAGTCCACATGGTCTATTTGTTTGTACCACACACTTTAAATTTTTTTAAAATGCAACACTTGCAATAGGTAATAATCTAAAAATCCCCGCTTCCAAACTCAGACAGCCCTGAGAACAAAAGCATCCTTTACTACAAACAAACCTAACAGAACTGACATCCTAAATTTTGCAAAATATGATCCAAAATGCTGTAGAACACTATGATGTTAAAAAGCCCCTATATAACAATCTATTTAAATCAAACACACACAGACTATTAAAAGTAGCCAATTTTATTCAAATAACATTAGCTCTAACACATAGTTACTTTTTCTCAAAAAGGTTACATATTTATGTGCTTTTTAGTCAAATAGACAGATTTCCCCCTACTGCAGAAGTATTTCAATAGAAGCCAGAGTCTTGAGTAGCCCAGTTAGGTGCCTGAAAATTGAAAAAATTAAGGATTAGAAGAAATTACTATATTACCTAATACTTACTGAAATTTATGACACATTAATTTAAACAATTCTAATACTGTATATGGATATGAAGAAAAATGTTGTGAATTAGTGAAGGATACCTTATAAGATTAAAGCAAGTGTTGACATAACGGACACACATACTGTAATTGAGTTGTAAGCTAGAGTCCTCCAAGCTAGTAGCTTCAAAAAGGAAAAGTTCTGAAAGATCCCAATATAAATTTAAGAATAATTTTTCAGCTATATTTTTAAAAGAAAGTAATGGCACACAAGTTTCACATGACTTCCCATTAACAGAATAAACTAACTACTGCACCACTGCTTGTCCAACTTCCACCAGTATTTCAGCCAAGCAATGAGGAAGCCCAATAAAACTTCTACTGTTTAAGCTCTTTTACTGTGTGGTTTGTTCAGACTTTTTTTGTTTTAAACATGTATGGCTGGGTTCTTAGTGGACCCCAGAGCCATCCCCTTACAGTGCTGTTCTCCCTCACAGAGCTGCCCATATTGTAGTGTGCAGGGAAACAAAACCAGATGATCTTGTCAACTTTCTCATTTTCACTGGTTCTACTGAAACCTTTCAATGACTTAATTACATTTTCTAGAATTTTACTAAGTGGGTTTAACAGTTAGGGTTTTGCACAACTCCTTCCTCCATGTTCCAGTCTTAAGCACCATTCATTCTTCTTTCAATACCACATATGCTACCTACAATACTTTAAGTACAACTCACTTGGAAAAAGTATTGTAACTACTTTCATAGGTGTCACACTTCATAACCTGCCCTTTCCTGGTGGTGAAGGAGACCATTTAAAGGAAGCAGAGCAGCAAATGACAGAAACAGTTATGCAACAGAAGAGAATCTAATGATGAAGAGAAAGGCTGAAAGAAAGCAAGAACCACCCACTGTCTAATTCTCACTATGACAAAGTAATCATTTTCCCATGAATTCCTAGTATTAGAACTAGGAGTAAGTACATCTGGTGAATTAAGGCATAGATTAAAAATTATACTTAAATTTATCTCTCACGAAAAACCACAGCAAGAATTCAGAAAAACAACTTATACCAACCTCAGATCTACCACTCTGATTCAGTTTCTTCTCAATGTTCATAGCCAACATTTGACTACGAAAAGACAGACTTTTGGTCTTTTCAATCACTTGTTGATAAGGTGAGACTGCATTGTTGCCCATGACTACATGGCCCTAAAACCCAGCAAAGACAGAACAAATTTAACAATTGCTCAGAATGCAAAGGCCTTTAGTACAATACTCTGCTTTCAGAACTTTCACAGATCATGTTACAGACAAGAGCAAAACACAATAAATGAAATCCACTACAGTTTATGCAGGAACAGAAAGTTCTGATTTCTATTATTTTTCTTTGCCCATGAAGTAAAAGAAATTTAATGAAAAACTCAACAAATTCACTTGGATCCATCTGGCTTTAAACTGAAAGAGAGTAGGTTTAGATTAGACTACTGTGAGAGGGTGGAACAGGTTGCCCAGAAAAACTGTGGATGCTGCATCACTGGAAGTACTCAAGGCCAGCATGGATGAGGCTCTGAGCAATCTGGTATAGTGAGAGGTGTCCCTGAAGGGAGGTTCTAACTAGATGGTCTTTAAAGTCCTTCAACAAAAACCATTCCATGATTCTATGTACAGTCTTACCAGCTTTGAATCCAATTTGGCATCTAATCGTGCATTTCGAATTAGATTGACAATCCATCTTTCCGCTTCTTCAGGAGTCATATTTAGTTTATCTGCCAACATACTAAAACATAACAAACTTATTAAATGGAGAAAGAGAATCTGATGTTGGTAAACATAACTAGGGACTATGGAATACAAGTCAAACCAAGATGAAATTTGGCACAGTCCAAGATTCAATAAATACTGCATACCTGGGAAACTTACTTTCATTGACTGAAATGACTTTAAAACCTACATACATGCTCTCCTGCACATCTCCCACTCCCACTGCAAATAAGAAATTCATATCCTGAAGTATATAGTTGCTCATTCTGAACTACACCATATTGCTTTTAAAACTTGACCTGCACATTTTCCTATGTTCCTATTAAAACTTGTCTACACAAACATTCTTGGAAAATTTGTCACGTAAGTAATTTCACTATTAACATAAAACAACCACCACCATTATAAAAAAAACCAACTGAATTGCTTTTATTCTTATTTAAATGCAATCAGCAGTCAAGAAAGTATAGACTAACTAGTCCAGGAAAATGTTTAGCAAGAAAACTTCACTCCAAAGTTCAGGAACAAGACCCATGAGATAGAGCTTGGTATAGAAGATATGACAGATACACTATGCTAAAACTTTTTGCAATTTCAAGGAAGGAAGGTGGTGGAAGAACAGAGAAAGGAAAATTCTTAAACAAGTACTCTTGTCCAGGAATAATTCCTCCTAATAGTGTTTCCTGCAGCTTTCCAGCTAACTCCTTTAGCTTCCTGCTGGCAGTTGGCTCATGCAGGGCATTTGTAACGCTCATTCTTCCATCAGCTTTCAGACTAAGGTAACAAACATGAGGTAAGGGCTACGGGCATGACTAAAAAGCCAGCTGGCTATGCCGAGTTGCACAAGAGGTCAATTTCTCACCATTTTACATGACCTTGCCTAAACGTGTTTTTCTCCACCTGAAAAACTGATTTTCTTCTTGACGATTATTTGCATCAAGTAAATACTTTATAAACTATCAATTAGTAGCTCATCTGCCTGGCTGCACTTCTACATACTCTTCTTTATACAGTTGTCTCTCCTATATGGTCTTGATCTCTCACCTTTCTCCCAACTATAAAAGCAAATTCCATTTTTTTCCACAGATAAACATGAAGTGAATAGAAAAAACCCCAAAGTAAGTTAAAATACTGGATTTACACTGACTCACTTCAGCAAAGTAACACAACAAATGGGTAACAAGTGTTTGAACTTGGCAAAGTAAGGGGAAGTAAAATCCCAGTTGCTACTGTTCCAGTAGACCTTTTAATCGAAGTTTGAATTAGCAACTGTAAAGGCAGACGAGAGCAGAAGATATCAGGGATGGAAATTTTTGTGGACTTATCAGTCATCTGGACAGAACATGAGATATTTTAACATAAAATAAGACACAATCACTTTATTACTCCTTATCAGTGACGTTAAACATTTGACTTGAAACTACAGAAATTTTAAACTGAAAGTATGTGGGGGTGGGTGTCATCCTCACATTTCTCTTTGAGAAATGCTAGTAAGATTTAGATAAAGTAAGTTTCCTTCCAGATGACCACAAAAAAGGCTACTGCCACTACACCGGGGATTAAGCAACCCAACTTTGCAATTACAGTGTAGAACATCCATTCATGGAGACAGGGCCTTTACTAGTGGATTCTTGACTAAGCAGCATGTGGACTACTGCTCAGAGCTGTAACTGGGTTCACGGGATTAAACCAGATGGTTTCATGTAGGCTTCCAACCTACAGCACCTATACTTTCCTTTTTCCTTAACAAAGTCCCCATGAAATTGGAGAAGATGAGGGGACAGATTTCTAGAGAATCATTCCAAGCAAAAAACTATGGAGTATCTTACATTTGTTACTAGCAAATAATTCTACCTTTTCCTATTATATCTACATTTACTACTAACTCAGCTGCTTCAGAAGTGGCTTTTTTTTAAACTGAAAAGTGCTTTTTGAACAAACATGGTATGTATGTAGCAACACAACAGAAATAACACACTTTTGTACAAGTATTATTTTCCTGCACTTGCATCTGGAAAAATTAAAAATCATAGAATGAAAATGACAGAGTAAAAAGGATGTAAAAACCTATATTATCTCAACTTGTAGCTTTGAGACTTACACAGATTTTAAAATTTAATATAAACCAACTGAAGTTATCAGGTAACAACTAACTTTTAGTGAATAAAGAATAATCTTATTAAAAAACCTAAAACTTTATCACATCTTTGACACAAGAGATGACCTTCCTCCAGCACTTGTGGCAACTGGATTCCCTCTTAAGAGTCTCCTTGCAGTGCCTACACTGAAGCAGCCAGTACCACCCAAAGTGCAGGGATTTATAACATAGAGGTATTTTAAAGCAACACACATGGCCAAAAAAGTATTCCTTATCCTTCCAGAGTACATGCACTGAAGATCTATCCTGATCACAATTCTGTAACAAACACCACTATTCTCCTGTCACAATTAGAACACGTATTTAAAACTCTCGAGATGTAAAATACAGCTTAGCTTCATACAAGTTTGATAGCTGAAGTAATAGTGACACATTTAGATTTACAAATACATATTAACACCATTAATATTAAGGAAAGGATGCAATGAAAGTTGTATTATAGGTTACCACTGTTTATAAAGATTCCTGCTATAATTCAATAAAAATTAAGTCAATTATAATGAAATAATACTACTAATATTTAAAGAATAGTCTGCCATTTCAAGTTACAGCTAATTTTGAATGGCAGTTTTGCCAAAACAGTTGTAAAAATAATTTTTTTAATCATTTGTCCCCCTGTTTTATAAGGAAATTCACTTACTTGGGTCATGCTAGGGCTAGCATTTAACTTATCATTTACTTAAAAGGCAAGTGTACTGAATTCCTCACGTGTTCACATATGAACAAGCCAATCTTGTATATAGTTTTCTTGTGTGTGCAGTACAAAAGAAGGATGAAGCATATTCAGCTCTCCAATTAAATACAGGCATATCAAACTAACTAAAACACATTCAGAATTAGCTTCATCTATTACTCCCTATTAAACATGGTATTTCAAGCAGCAAACCAATCAGGGTGATTTGCAATGTATAAACTTGAAGTTACAACCGACAAAGCAACTATGTCCTTTGGAAAAATGTCAGCTCTCTACCAGATCTAAGTAGATAAAAAATTAAACTGGCATTTATGTTCTATTTAATATAAGGAATAGCAAGTTTCCCACTTAACTGTTTTCAAATTCATTCTGAATAGTTAAACAGTACTCATCAAGCACTGTGTTACAACCATCTAGTTTTTGGCTCCAGGATTAGCAGTGGAAATCACTTGCGAACAAAGAAATACAAGAACTATGCCTCAGCCAAACATTCATTTCAACCAAACATTTCAATTGGCTAATTTCTTCAAAAGCAAGTCTCAAATACATTAAGAAATACTTATGCACCTAATTTAATCAGCCCAAATCTAATGATTGTTACAGCTAAGAAATTTAAGGCTGATCTTCATCAATAAAAACACAATGATGTAATGAGAACCACCTCATTACAGATGATTGATTCCATGCGCAATTAACTTAGCGATATGTGGTAGGAATATCCATGTCATTCTGAAATAAATGTCTCAACTCCAAATCTATCACTTGCCTCAGAATACACTATAATGCTTACAAAGAAAGGACACTGACACTGCTACCTACATTTAGGAATCTCTCATATTAGGCAAGGGCAGCAAACTACAATAATTTTTATCATACCGAAAGTTGAAATATCACACACAGCACAAAATATATGAACTATAAAGTAAGTAATAAACGCTAAATAAATGGCAATCACCTACCACAATTTTGCCATAATGAATCATTGGTATGTTGCCCACAGTTTATCAACATCTTTTGATACGAGACTTGAAAAATACTTAACATACACACTGCAGAGTCTTTGCTCATTGACTGGAGTCAGGTAAGAAAAGGAGACTTCTTAGACAGACATCTAGTCTCTAGTTAAAAAAGCTTAAACATCTAGTTTCATTGAAAACTTGTGCTTGAATATGTGCAGTATTCACATCACTAAAAAGAATTTGTAAGAAAGAGCACGACACCATTAGGCTTTATATTCCCCAGAAACTCATCCTTAAGAGAACTATATTTGTGGGGGGTTTTTTCCAAATACTTGTTCAAACCCCCTTTATGCCTAAGTGTGCAGTTTAAAGTGATTAAAGTGTTTAAAGTGATTTTAGACAAAGCATTAGCCCTCTTACAAAAATGAATATTAAGCATGGAAAAGCTCTGCTCACAACATGTAGTTCCATTTACTATTAGGATTATATTCTTAAACCCAATACACCACAGCTGACTGAAACGCTCAAATTCACTGTTTCCCTTTTACATCAAAGCCACTGACTGTTTTAGGCTGATACAAAGGATAAAAAAATATTTTCCAAAGGCAGTGAAGACAAACATGTCACCCAGTGACTAAAGATTAAAAGTAGCAAGAATCAGTCCTTTCTCCAACTATACCTATCCATAAAAAAAGCAGTACTTTAAAGAAGTTTGCAATATTAAGACAGTTTTCTCTCAAATCCTTTCTTTTGATATCAGGCAGTGTTAAATCCTTTCCTTAGAGGACTAGATGCACACATTTGCTCTGGATACAAGCTAGTAACAAGACTCCATTGAACTCGATTGATTCAACAGCCTTCATTTCTGCTGTCTCAAGAATCTCTGCACTGCTCTGTATCAGTGAGATTTTTACAGCATTCAGAGTTTTTTACTTCACTTTTTCTGTTTAATTTAAAGGATGTGGAAATACGGGAAATGTGGGCAAAGGCCAAGTGGAAAGAGATCTCAAGCATACATAGTATCTTCCCATTAAATTTTTTTTCATATATATGTAAGAGAGGTATCAGAGCTGATCCATTTGAAAAGTCCGCATTTATAAAATAAATCTGAATAAACAACAGACATATTTGCTAATAACAATTCTTAGAGCTGAATCACTTTGTGCCACAGGGAATAAGATCCATTGTTTTCTATTTAATTAATGAAAAAAGCAATGCAATTTAATAAATTTCAAAGAACATACCTATAAGACAGACATGGGTATCTGTATCTACTAAGTAAAAATAAATTTAAGCAATTACTGTATTTGCAATTTGTATTTACTTAATATTAACACTCCACTTCAACATATGGAATTGAGGTCCAAATGAAGTCACCAGGACTTTGGTGACATTGGGTATGAAAGTTCCCATTAAATCCAGTAGAAATCCCACTTCAAATGATAGCAGTTTTAGTTTGAAAGTACTGCTTGTTTGGAGTGCTAGGGGTGGTAGAGGAAGGTTGTTTTGAAGTTAAACACAATAATTCAACTCTGAAATACAATTGTAGTTCAAGTACATCACATCAGAGCTACAAAACTATAACGATTACTATCCAAATGAGATTTCAGTTAGGATTTTATCTGATGACTGAATACTTCACTCCTGGAATTTACGCTGTTTGTCAAACTGCCCTCCATGACTGATTTTCTGAACTGAGGAATGAAGACATTCTCTTACCCAATGCTGATGCACTGATGGATGCGACAGAAAGTCTCAAATATAAAGAGGCGGGCATTCTCAATGAAGTCCTCAAGGCATGCCACTAAGAAGAAATCATTCACAAGCACCTGCAAGGGGTAAGCAGAAAGGGAACATGAGAACAAACACGTGAGTAGAAACTTATTGGTAGACACTGCCAATAACTAAGAGCAGCCCACAGTAAACCTAAAAACATGATTGCTGTGTTCGAAGATGTGGAAGAAAATCTATAGATTAGCAATATTTTTCATTGCTTCATTGTTCAGCATCTTACTAAATTTAAACTGCATGCTAACATGATCACTGAGGTCTGACTCAAGAAGAAAGTAAGGTCATAACTCTACTGAAGGTCAAACTCTACTGCTGTCCTAACACTAATGAAGATCCTTTCAACACAATATTTGACTCCCTAGTCATCTTCCACAACAAAAGGCAAATCTGAGCTTTTGTTCAAGCATTTCTCAAACTTTAATGGAAAACCTGAAGCTAAGCCAAATGCATGATTACCTATTTGCTTCTTCTTCTAGAACTTCTTAAATATAACACTATTATAACATTAAAGCTACATCCTTAACAGTAAGTCACGCTTAAGTGTTACAAAATGAGTTGTCAAAAAACACAACAGCACCCAATCATGGATTAAAGTTTATCAGAAAACACTGGAATGGAATCAAACACCACTTCAAACAAATTAGCTGTCCATTATGAATTTTAGGTCTTTACTTGAAGGAAAAGGAGTCTTATATTTTAAATCTTACTGTTTCACACTCTCTCAGCTTCTTCTGTGCTCCATCGAAATCAAAGTTAACGTACAAGCATTCCACAAACTCTGTGATAGGGTCCCTGTATGTGTAGGATTCCTGTCAAAAAAAAAAATTAGGAACAAAATTTGAAATGAAGGCCATGTGGTCATTCAAGTATTCTTTATATTAAAAAAAAATTAATAGTAGAAACAAGGGTTTCTACGTCACCTTAAAAAAAGTTGAACTTCCCAATTCCTCTTATAAAAGCTACATAAATGTGCTTCCTCCCAACAGTCTAGTTAAAAAACCAGAGGTGTAGTTTCACCTTCAGCATTTAATGCTGCAATCTTTGAGTTAGAAAAGTGTCAAGAGACTAGAACTGTCTCTGTATCAAACCTCCAAATTTCATAAAATATGATAGAATAGTCTTCCTAAATTCTGATTTCAAAGATGACTCCAACACCAAATCCTTCATACTTTAAACCGAATGATTATTTGATTTTCATGGACAACATAGCTAACAAAAATGTTACTTTCTATACACAAACTACTTCAATTTATTTTGGCATTACAGAAGTTACTCAACTTTCTCTGTTATCAGGCAGAGGCAACTCTAGATCCATATATAATTTTGTAAATTCAGATGTAATTAAACATCCCCTTAAGTGTTTCTCATGCATATTTTAAGACAGCTTAAATCAATATCTATCAATATCTGCTTTAGCATACAGTAAGATCAACAGATTAAGGGAATTCCTAAGAGATATTTTTTCTTTATGGATCAAAGTTATTTTTTTCTTCCCCAAAGAACTGTATTTACAATTAAGTTCAGTTTTATATGTAAATGTTTTTCACATTAAAATTATACTTGTTAACCATTATTAACGTCCACTTTGCAAAACTGTCTTAGAATGAGCATCTCTTATATTCAATATAAACAAACTGCTTACCTATCAGTTCAATACTTGTAAAGATGTTGCAAGTATGAACAATCTTCTACTACTACTAGAGCAGTACCACATAAGTTATTTCAAATCTATAAAACTTCTACCACACCATGATCTAGTATCATGAATCATACAGAGTAGATGAGTACTAAGAAATCAGATAGGAGATTTCAAAACCAAAGCCCAAGTTGGTATTTTCAAAAGGAATACCCTGATGGTGTGCAAGATTAAACAAAAGCAAGAAGTTGTAAAATGTCACTTACTTCAAGTATTAGAAATTCACATTACATTAGAAGCTCAATGTTACAATCAGATTTTAGATAAAAAGATGAGTCATAACACTTAACACTTATTTACTGCTTCTTATGCTACTTTCTGTGAACACTAATGGTTAAAAACAGATTAAGTTGTGACTCAAATTTGATCTTGGCATTGATTGTGCTTTGCATAGGTAGCTTCTCAAATGCCTGATGTGGTTATAATTGATTGCTAGCCTGTAATAACTGTACTGTCACATTTATATATATACACACGTAGATATAATGTTTATTATTCACAACATTATCAGGTGTTTGAAGTGTAATGGTTCGTATACAAGTGGCATGCTGATTTCAGATAAAAATCTGGGCCATAACCCTGTTGATAGCTACCAAGCAACTCTTTTATTGTTCTCTGTATCTCCATCCTGACATAACTGTGACAACAGAACCATTTTCAAGAGAATGCACATGAACTCAAATCAACACAGACAATTCAGTGGTTTTGAAAAGTAAGAAAGAACCCTTATTAATGAAACAATTTCTCGTACAGATGGCTGAAAAAGAAGAATCAGATCCAAAGCCATTTGACATCTCACTGAATTTTCTGCATTTAATCATTTAGAAAGAAAGAACAGAGTGCATACTCTACTGCATGTACATGTGCATACACTGCTCATGTATATGAAAGGAGCAAAAAAATTGTTCTGTCCTCCTACTGACTGATATGCATTTTACTTCAATAAAAACTTTCATTGACAAAAAGAAGTATCAAACTACCTCAAATCCTAACCCAGGTATATTATTAGAAGAAAGTTATTATGAAGTCTCCTTAACAGGCAGAAAATATCAAGATACTGCAGTCCTTACCTGCTGAATAACCTTGACTAGATCTTTCAGCACCTGTCTACGTTTACGAACATCCTTATTTGTTATGACTGCAGTAGTCAAATATCGGAGGATATGTGGGCACATTGTCTGAATTGCATTGAGATACCTAGAAAGAAAAAACACAGATTCAGAACTCAAAGGTATACTGAAGTTTGCTGATGGCACTAAAACGGGAGGAGCTCTTAACTCCTCAAAGGCAGAGAAGCCCTGCAGAGAGATCCTGACTAAGAAATCAGAGGGCTGGACAATCACCAACTGTTTCAAGTATAGCAAGGGCAAGTATCAGTTTCTGCATCTGGAACAGGGTAACCCTGGATCTGTGTACAGACTGGGGAATGAGAGGCTGGAGAGCAGAAAGGGATCTGCGGGTCCTGGTCAGCAATAAGTTGAATATGAGTCACAGTGTGTCGTGGCAGCCAGGAGAGCCAACTGTGTCTTGGTGAACATCAGGCACAGCATCACCATCTGGGCAAGGGAGGGAACTGTCCTGCTCTGCCTTGGGGTGGCCTCATGTTGGTATTGTGTGCAGTTTTGGGTGCCACAACATAAGAAAGGTATCAAGCTATCAGAGAGCATCCAAAGGAGAGCAACAAAAGGCTGCTAGATCTACATATAGGTCAATCCCCTCTCAAGTATATACAGTGTTTCAATTCTCAGTTTTAGTCTCAGATTTCTCTCAAGAATCTTTTTAAAAAGCTTTTTACAAAATCAGAATAGAACAATACCTTCACCTCTGCAGCCCTAAGCTCAGCAGCTTGCGTATTCATCATTTGCCTTCAATTTGATTTAAAGACCCCCATATAGTACAAAACAACTTACTGTGGCTGATAGAGAAAAAGGTCAATGATGTTGTCTCTCCCTTTAGGATGATTAAAAAACACGAACAAAGACCAGTGGATGAGCCATGTTCTTTGCTGAAGAGACTGTAGCGGAGAGCTGACAGACTAAGAGAAAATGTAACATTGGTTCAAGTCAAACACAACACAAAGTTTGCTTGAATATTAATCCACAGAAACTTGTAATCACTCAAAATTTTGTGATTTTGCATCAGCTCCTTGTAACTGTCATCACTCTCAGGCTGAGTTTGACCTCTAGCTTTTTTGTCATCTCAATGACAAATCTACTGAAAGTTGTAAGTAGGATAAACTTTCCAATATTATATTCCAAATTGTTTGCTGAAATTTGCGTTTTGTTTATGTCAAGAACAGAGTGTTTAGCTCTCCAAGACCACCATACTAACCTAAGTTACTTCCCTTTTTAATTCTGAATTTTGTTCCTTGTATTCCCTCTTCAGATGTGATCTAAGAAACTACTTGGCTTCTTTACCTTTTCTGTTTTATTTCCTTTCTAAATCCTCACAAGATCTTTTTTTTTGCCATAGACCCACAGACAATGATGACACTATAATCACTTTCAGCCAAAAAAAAAAAGGTAATTATTTAAACCTGCTGATAATGGACAAGCAAGGGTTCAGTTCCAAGTACCTGTATTAGCTCCAAATTTCAAAAGTGCTTCGAACAGACTGTAACACAACATGTTGAAGATGAACTGACATGGCAAGTAATCATCACTCCAAAGAGCATGACAACAAACTGCTATGATTCTATCCTAAAAAAAATCTTGGAGTTGTATGAACAAGTCAAATAGTCTATTATAACCACACAGAATCATAAAGACAACAAAATTACAGAAGAAAATTTGTTAACGCTAATTATCTGCCACACAAAGAACAACTGGGGGACAAAAAAACCCTCTGGTTTTTCAAGACTCTGGTTCAAGAGAGTAAAACTTTCATATCTTCGATATGGCCAGTGAAGCTCCACAAGCAAAGGGAAGACTGAGAGGTCCCTAATGCCTTCATTTGCTCTGAATTAGTACTGCAGCCCCACTCTCCCCTTAAGTTCTTGGTACTCATCTGAACTCAGGAGAGTTTTGTCAAGAAAACTGAATTAGCTGAAAACTGTTTCCAAATACAAACTGTCTTGCATTTTCTGTCAAAAGTGCTGTCTTCATGAGATAACAACATGGTTTATTTACATGCATTTTATTCTTTACAGAAAATGAATAGTACCAGTATCTGAAATTTAAGCAACAATTTCAGACAATGATACCTTGCCCTCAAACACATCCTTATGATTTTTTAATTGGAAATATATTTGAAAATATAGATGAGAGCTTAAGGTGTTAAGAGGCAAGCAATTCAAAAAAGAATGTTTCATTATTTCTTCACGAGCTTCCTTCAACTCTCCCACAGCCAATAAGAAAGTATCAAGTGAAAAGGTGGTAACCTACTCCTAAAATAAGACTGCAAGTTATTTATAATAAAACTTGAGTACTAGCACCTTTAACCTCTCACCTTGCTAGGATGTCTAAGATTTTACTTACATTATTATCTATTGTCTCCTTTAGTCTTGTGAGATCTTCCATGGCTGCATCCCAATTCTGCATCAGGATTTCAGATGCCAGTTTTCCCCACAGAGAACTCAAAGCATTTCTGTCTGTTGCTGGAACCTATTTTCAACAATAGCAAAAAAGTCACACTCTTAGTATTTTTTTTAATTATTATTTTTTAAATTACAAAAGATATTTTCTGGCAGTATTTTTTATTTAAAATACATCAGTTTTGCATAGTCTAACTCTCCAAATTAAGTGCCTTTTTTTTCAGAAAAGCAGTTTAGGCACAGAAAAAAAAATCAGTAGTAAAATTTCTTAAGCAGAAACTAGGAAATCCTGTCAAAGTAAGACAAAGATCCATGCTGCTGCAGTTTAAGTTTTACCAAAAAAAAAAAAAAA